>JBBPOH010000816.1:0-10061 GCA_038091335.1 Phylloporus arenicola | reverse complement strand
GTTAGACGTCATTACATGATAGACCTTTTGTACCTTCTACACCAATCTTGGACAATCCCCATCACAAGGACTTGCTCCAGGTAATCCACGATGTAAGGTCCAATACCGAAAATGACATGGCAAAAATGTCCATCAGGGCATTTTAGAATCTCGGGCGACGTCATCCCTGGTCCCAGGGAATCAAGCATTTTCGTCAGTGCTGCATGGAACAGCTGTTTTTTGAAACATCGGAATTGAGGATCATTAGTATATTTTTTTGCAGCTGGGAAACAGAGAAGTGGTCAGTATCTTGTGAGCAATGAATGAAACATACCTTTTGGAATAGCAAGGAATCTGAGGAGTTCAACTCCTCTATGGTGCGCTTGTCAAACATTGTTGTGAATGTTACCAATTGAAATATATACTGGCCAATAGTCATTTTGGCCCATTCCTACTGAAACAGTCGTTTTGTCGCTTCTGATAATGATAGGAACAAATGTTCCACCATTTGTTGCTGGGTCCTCTTTCGCTATCATGTCCTATTATAATATTCAGTATCTGTGCACAACCAAAAAGATTACTTACCGCCTGTGCCCATGCCCAATCACCAGACATGAGATGTTCATAGTGCCTTTCATCATCATCCTCCAAGAAGTCCCGATAAAGTGTGTAATCAAACTTGCCATCAAAGTCTGGATTGGACAACATACTTGCTACCAGTGATCATGCTGAACGAAACCAGTATTCGTAACACTGGTCCATCCAGGGCAAAATATTTGTTGGACGTTCTCCACTGTACTTGAGTTCAAATGACTCCCATGGAACATCACCAAGCTCGGTGGCATCAATGGAGTCGTATAAATCCTTGTGGTCGATGAAAGGAGGCACATGGCCAGGATTGGATTGTGCCCAAAGATCACAGAGTTCGTCAATGTTTCCAGCTGACATTTCAGCCTTTTTGAATAGAAATTCGGCAGTTTCAAACTGCAGATGGTCACTGTATGGCGCCCAGTCGTCAGGGTCCTTATTAGAGATTGGTGGTGGTGAAGTGTTTGAATCAATGGGTTGTCCATCAACGTCACAGATATCTCCTAAAAGTTTGTGTTCGTTAGTTTCCATAGAAAATACCAACAAGAGGGACCTACCAGTTAGTTTGTCGTGATAATCATGACTCGTTCCTGGGATGTGCCAACTTGAAGTGGCATGGGAACAGTGTTGGGGAGTGCCTGCCGATATGTCGAATGAGAAATTATGAGCTGCTGTCTGGTGCTATTTTAAACCAGGCGCTGTTTTGAACCAGCGGTGACAGTTTGCATGAAGACACGGAATTCGTCGCGCTGGATATACATGCCGGTTTCGAGGTATAGATGATGGGTATTCAGACATGCTAACGAGCAAGCGAGCAGTGAGGGCAAGGCAATGAGGGCAAAGGGCAAAGTGAGGGCAAGGGTACTAGAGTAACGAAATGTTGGGGCAATGTAAGCAGCTAAGAGGAAGCGAGAGTGATTAAATGAACCTTGTCCCCCAAAAGACCCATCAGGGCCAACCGGAACTAAGTTTTTTGCTCTCCCTCTAGTTGCAGCATTTTCATCTATCATGTCACGACCAGCTACTTGTCAAAAGAATTCTAGTCAGCAACCTGGCCTCATCATGCTTGAAGGCAAACAGAAACGCCATACCTCAGAGCAAAAGCAAGCAGACAATGCTCAGGCTCAAATAAAGAAGCTTGAGAAATTAACTGCGCAAAGGAAAGGCCTAGAGCATGTGGCAAACCTCATGGACGGAGCAGTACAAGACAAGGAAAACAAACTCGCCAATCGGCCAAAGCCTTGGCCCTGCATTGTGGTAGTAAAGCCACTTGTTAACTCAGAGCAAGAGCTCAGCTCCCAATTGTCCTTGCCGGAGACAGAGCCAAGTTCCATGGTAGCAGACTTGGGTAGTTATCACGCTGCCGATGAATTTCTAGGTGATGGTCCTGACGAGGGTTCCAACTATGGTCAAGAAGAAGAGGCAGAACCAGACAAACCAGACAACGACAGTGACAGTGAGACAGATGAATCTGATGGGGCTCCATTGCCAAGCCAGTGGCAAAAATCTACTTTGCAGGAAGCCGTCAAATCAACTGGAATCAGTAGCCATGCTGATCACAGTGTGGCTGGCCACCCTGAGAAAGTGAAGCAGCACTCAGCACCACGGTAAGTCTGACATCACAACTATCATGCATCTCACTGAAACAGTGCTCTTTCTTTGGGACAGTCTGGATTTCGTTATACAGCAAAACGAGGATGTTTCTGGCACCAAAGGACTCAAGAACTGGGCCAAGAGTATCAAATCCAACGTCATCAAAACCTTGCCATCTCAGTCCTCTTCGGTTTCTGCTCATCGCACAAAATCCACCTCTAGCGGTGCTCCCTCTAGGCTCAGGGCTCCGCATACCACCCCAGCAACTACACATCTCTCAACCTCAACTGGCGATGCTCTTAGTTCCATGTCTCTGGACAGTGAACCATACTTGCAAGGTAGTGACCAAACTGAGCGTGTGGCAATAAAGAACTCCCGCCGGGCCAAGGTACATCTTTCATTTACGCTCTCAACATCTGATCCCAATGGTTTGATAGAGTGTTGTACACGAAGTTAGCGGGTCTGAGCCCGGTGAATGGGTCTTACCCCCTCCCATTACCCTGCCAACTCCAAAAAAATGTGGCAAGAAACAAAGGCAATTGAGCGAGGGAGATGGCAATGAGCCGAAACTACCCCCAAGCAAATGGGCTCGGCCCCTTTGCCGTTTAGGGAGTGGTGCCCATAACAAGTACCGCATCAAGAACCTCCCTCCTGGTGCTACGCTCAATAACATGTGGAGACGTGTCTTCATTTCAACCATCGCCTACTTCGCAGGGAGTTATCACAACCCTTGGTCCATTCCAACGGACGAATTGGTCGCTGTTTTGCAACAAATATGGGATGCTATCTATGTTACAGGAATGACAGAGGATATCGAGCACACAGTTACCACCTCTGGTGCTGTGTATCATCTGGTGCATACTGTTCTGTGTCAAGACATCACTTCGCGCTGACAAGTTAGCAGGCCCATCAGGCACTCAGCAACTGGCGCAATGGGTTTGGTGTTGCTGCCCTTGCTGTTGTCACAACATTTTTCACCAACGATAGTGACTGTGTAGATGCCGACAATCGCCAGTTGTTTGCCTCCACAATGCTCCACAAAGGCCATTTTCTCTTTGACAACAATGAAGGAGACAACCCTGAGGTGAGTCGCTGACATTGTACATATATTTTCACACTTTCTAAGCTTTCTACAGGAATGGACCGGGCTGTGGCTGTCTCCATTTGTCCTCCAAATGTTTGCGCATCACTTCAACTTTACGGCCGGCCGAAAAAGCATCAAGGGATTGGACAATGAAGCTTGTACAGCACTTGTGCTCTCTGGTACTGCAGTGCACTTTCTCTTCTGTTTTTGCCCATTGTATGCTGATTTTATCATAGGTTCATTGTGTTCTCAAACATGTTTCCGACAAGCAGATCACCTTTGAAGTCAGTCCTTCAAGCAGTGCATGGACTGGGACTTTTCCCAGGGGCAATCAATATGAGTTCAACAACGCAATTTGGGGCTCAACAACGAGGCACTATCTCGAAGCAGTCAAGCAAATACCTGATGATGTGTTTGCTGCCATAGTTACGAAGGCCCATACCTTTGTGAAGAAGACTCCCTCTGCCACTGTGGATCTCTCTGCCGATGATGATGACAGCGAGTTTGAGAACATTGCGAGCTACTGCTGAGAAACGGTATGGACAAGTTTTTGACCTGTAAATTTCCAACCTCGTCATCGTCTGAACTACCCTAATATTGTCCCTGCACATAAATGTCAATAATCTGACCACTCACTCACCACTCACTCACCACCCTCTCACCCTCCCTTATATTAGTGATGATGTACCTAAAATATGATGATTTTCTGCATACCATTTTGCTGACCTTGAGTATCACACTCGAGCTAATGAGCTAATGAGCTAATGTGGCTAAGGATGTATCAAGTTGCGCACATGAGCATCCATAAGCCAGTTAGACACTTAGACGATGCGAAAATGCTGGCTAAAATGCTTATTCGGCTTTTCGCTGATGCCACGACTAAGCGAGCCGCCATTAGTCACCATGAGCTGTCAAAATTCAATTTAGCCTGAATTTAGTCCAAATTAGACATTTGCCTTTTTCCTGATGCATGATTCAATACATAATTGTGACATAATATAGTACTTACATAATGTATGTAATCATCTTACATCACTCTAGGGTCTGATATATGTAATAGAAACTTAGAGTCAAATAAGTGTCCTAATGAGCTGTCATTTTGATATGGCTGCCATTTCATCAAATCCTGGCCAAATCCTTTGACCCTTGCACTAATAAAATGCCAAGGGTAAGTACTTTATTTCATATACCCATATGTTAGAGTCCAGGTTAGGGGTTATTGGGTTTAGGGGCATTTAGTGAAAAACATACAAACATTGGGACACTTTTTTGAGCCACTGTACATTAGCAGTCATAGTACATACCCATGGGTTACCCATCATGGGTGCTGACCCATGGCACCCATGCATGGGTCAATACCCACAGTGTGGATATGGGTAAACCATGGGTGTGGGTTGGGGTCAGTGCTTGGGCACCCATGGGTTAACCCATGCAGTTCCCTAGTTGCAGGTGAAGGAGGTAATAACCTTCAGCGGCAAGGATTCACTTTGCATGTAACAGATCACTCACAATACCATAATAGGGTCTTCATTTCTCTATTCATCTCTCTCTCTATTACATACATTGATCCTGGTCTTTCCACTCAGTTACAGAAAACTCGATATGGTCTTGTTCTACATTTCCCTTTCTCTGTCTCGACATTTTTTTATCTGTTTCATACTTGGACCCTCGCCGCCTTTCAAATATTGCCATTGTCCACGAAAATGTCAACTTCTTGCACAATTCTTGAATACTCGTTGATGATATGCGCAAATTTTATCCGGTTATACTGCATGGTCGCGATTGGAAACCACCACACGGAAGAAAAAAATATGAGCAATTGCGATAACTCAGGGCGCCTTGCCTCGGACCCGAGCCTCGCTGCAGTTTGACTTGTCATTATGTCTGACTAGTGACTCCCCGACGGCTCATTGCTGCATAGGTTGTTGGTGACGATGTGGTTGGTCTCTTTTGCTACTACATATAGACTTACTGGTTGGTAGCGAGGACCGCTAAAATTGCCCCGCAATTGAAGCGAGTGCTGCCTTGGCTCTCGAGGGCTTCTGCTCGATCAATTCGACGGTCGCCAGCCTCAACATTTTTTGTGGGGACAGAGCATCCCAATTGAAAGTTTGCTGGAAAGAGCGTACAGCTAGTACGGGCTAGTTCCAACGACCTGCTAGCATGCGCGTTGTTATTACACGTCGGGACCATTGCGGCATGTCGATTTGTTACTGTAATATAATCGTTAGAGGCAAGTCAGGTTGCTGGGAGTACATCCAAATGCAAAGTCTGTGTATAAACCAGGATTAAAGCCAAGTAACATAAAGCGTGTCTCAGTAATACGGTCACCAAAGTTCCTCATCAAATCGTTGCAGGACTGCAGAGGCATCCTCGACATCTTTCTGAGCCTTCTTTCTCATGTAAAAGATGGGGCAATCTTTGCTCGTACACAAGACATCCTTGAAAACTCGAATGAGTCAAAGTATCACGAAAGTTTGTTTGAGTCGGTACCTGGTGTAACGATCCTTGACACCGCTGGCACTGCGTCCACAGTCTTGAGAACCGGACTTGCATCTGGGAGGTCGTTTTCACTTGCTTTTCATAAAATTCGTGGATCCTCGGACGACAGTTATTGCAAACGGCACCGTCTGACTCGCTGTCAGATTTCAAAAAAGCTTGAAATGAATGGATACTTACTAGGAACGCTATTATTCGAACGCAGAGCCGTTTTGCATCCTAGACAGGTGACCGTTTTAACGGCGAACTTCATGAGCCCTCCAACGGTAGGCGTTGCGATCGCAATTGAACGAGTATGATCACCGGAAACTAAGAGATGTCAAGTACGACGAATACAAGACAGGGCCTAGAGCGTACGCAGGGAGTTTGCTTTCTCGCCGAGGATAGGTTCGAAAATTCTCATGAGAGGTTTCGAGAGTTGATTCTCGAGATAGTATTTGGTATCGATTGGGATGTTGTTCTCGAGGACGTAAAGCGGATCTTCAGACTTTTCATAGGCAGCAGCACCTAGAGAATGAAGCTCATGATTTCAAAAATAATATCGAACACTTGGTGACATACCCTTGATAGCCTTGACGATGACGTATGCAACGCGATCGCCGAGAGCGGGAGCAGAACCAGCATCACGCTGCCGCATTCGTTCGGCGAGTTCTACGTGGGCCTGCTTTGCTGTATAGTCTGTTTTCGCAAGCGCTTTAGTGATCACGAGCTGGGACATGTCAACCTTGTTTTGGAGTAAGTCCGAGATCATCCGTTTCGTGTAGCTAAATTCTAGTCAGCTTCAGCGACCGAGACCAACTGACAACATACTCTTCGGCTCCCTTGACATCCCGATCAATGAGCATTTTGTGTAGGCATGTTTCAATAACTGTCGAGACAAGTCGACAATTATCTCTTCGAACAGTCTAGTCAAGGTTATCAAAAGTGGCCAGATGAATGTTCAGGAGAAACACGCACCTCGATACCTTTTGCATCCATTTTGTCATATTTTTCGACCTTTGTCCAGTACAGCCCTGCATACCGCTTCTTGCTAATGAGCAAGTAAGGGAAATAGACCTTTTCGAACTCGAGATTGATCGGCTTGATAAACTTGGCCGTGACGAAAGCAGCCGCTTGGGCTCCTGTGTCACCGCCCTTCGTTTGAGCAGAATGATAATAAGGTCGAAATAAGGAACATACCAAGTTCCATGACGGTTTTAAGGTCAGAGGGACCGAATTTGACCATGACGGAGTCCGTGTCACCATAAATTACTTCGGCGTTGTAACTATGGCCATTTGACAAGGAAAATTCAGCTTCCACTTCCTAGTGTCCACATTATAATTGAGAATTATCTGGGAGAACGAAGGATGTGAAGACAAACCTGCTTAGTTTTCTCAATCATTTGGCGACCATACGCAGTCACACTAGACGAGATGGCAAGACATGGTAGCTTCCCAATCGTTGCACCAGTGAAGCCATACACGGAATTGGCACTTATCTGAGTCAAAGTCAACCACAAGCAAATCAATAATATCAAGTGTACCTTGAGAGCTAGCTGACGGCCGTCCAATACTGCTCTTCTGAAAGGGTCCGTTTCTTTCTTGAGATCAGCTTTCGCGCGTTTTCTAGCGGAAATGAGGTCCTCCAGCACAGTTGGTAACAGTCCCTTTCGTTTCGACTTTGTGGCAAAAAAGTCTACAGCCAGAGACGGCTCAGACCGTGAGGGTAATTAAGCAACGTATCGTACCGTTGTTTGGTGTTTGAATATAATCTACGTCCTTAACCAAACCTAGCCGGTCGATAGTGGGCTTGTCTAAAAGTGTCGTGTAGCACAGGTTATGAGCCATCATGATAGAGGGATATAGAGAACTGAAGTCGAGTGTTGCAATAGGCATATCATAGTAACCTTTCATTGGTTCAATCACGGTTGCACCTTCATACTGCTCATCGGTGCCTGTAGCTGCAGGATTAGAAAAACATGACTACACTCCGTATAGCTCCTTTTACCTTCGCTCTTCATTGCGGGTACAACATACCCTTCCTGGTTCGCTCTTCGGAAAAGCTGGGAGAGAACTTTAACAGACTGCCCGCGGGACAGCAGGAAGTTGAACGGAACGCCTGTAACGCGCGCCATCTCGATGTAGTTCACAAAACACATCAGTTTATCGAGTAATCGTTGTGGGAGATATGCATCCTAAACCGTGGATGTGAGTTAAAATTCGTTACAAGAATGTAGTGCATGGCACGACCTTCAGGCAGTACACCGCTAACCGCCTCCTGGATTCGGGCCCACCATTCTGCAGTTCCGTGATGACCGAGTAGTGGACATCTTCTTTCTGCTCGCCTAGGAACTGCGCACAAACAGAATTGAGCGAATAACTACGCAATTTGTGTTCGCGTTGCATGAACTGGAGTACGTCAAGCTGCAGGCGACCATCGAGGACAGTCTCTTTTGAATCACGTTGACCATAAGCTTTGGAGGAAAAGTGGGTATCTTTCACTTGCGCTTTTATGCCTGCGCGAGTAATGTCATTTGAAAGCAACGGCACGATGTGGATATCAATGCGTACCTTTCAATCTCCCAAGCAGGGGAAATTTCATCGCCTTCAGGTGCCTTGCTCTGTCCATTAGATATGGCCAATCGAAATTCGCAATGTTGTATCCAATAACCACGTCGGGATCAACTTTTTCGATGAAATCCCGCCAAGCGAGAAGGAGTTTTGCTTCATCATCAAAACAGAGTACCTGAGATCCAACGATATGTGAACATGAGTTCAACGTAAACACGTTCCGGATAAATGGTTGCGTCTCTCCTGTTCCACACATTGTAAATAGCGTCATCAGAGTTAGGCGACAGGAATCTACCTTGACAAGTTACCATGTTCGCAATTTGGATGACAGGATCAACCTCGGCCTCGGGAAAGATACCTTTCCGTCCAGCACACTCAATATCGAAACTGAGTATGCGCTGGGGTGCAATCTTTTGCCAGTCGCCCTCAGGGGAGTGTGAGATGAACGCGTTCCACCTTTCAGGGATTTTAATAACTGACAATATAATAAGCTTCAAGTGTCCATACCTCACGTTAAGCTCAATCTGAGACGTGGATCGCTTCGCTCCCTCGGAAAGAAGCTTGTATTTGCCTGCAGGTATCTCGATCCAGTTCATTCCTACCACCTAACAGAAATCCATGGCTTGGGAATGAATATCTAGCACAACAAAAGAAACTTACCTTCGTATCTATCATAAATCGGAGTATGTACGGAATATTACTTTCGAAGGTCGCATGAGATTGACCAAGGGCAAAGAAATCTCGAAAAGCAATTTCACCCCGTTCGAACACGCGTGATTACCGCAAAGCGAGAAGTAAGCACAAGACGGGGTATTAGTTGTGGCTGACTTATCTCGGACTTTGGGAAGTGATTTAGGGTCTGTTATCGTAAGCTTCATGAATGGGGACCAGTCATCTCCCAGGTATCCCCAGATTGTGCGCTTATTTACAATTTGGATGTCGACGACATAGTCGTCTCCAGCACTCTTCTAACTCGGCAAACTATATTAGATTTCGTGGTGAGTGTGATTGAAACGCTTGCCGACTTACATTCAAGGCGTCCATGAAGGGACCCAAATCGTCATTATCGAAACCGCGAGGTACAGAAATATAGAAATAAGGCATGAACTGTGTGATGTTAGCGAGCACACTGTTTCCGGCCTAAAGCAATTGATGTTAAACGGTAGCAGCCTCCAGAGTTAGACAAAAGACACCTCTGTAACACCAAACATGCGCAGCATTGTACGTCCAGTGCTAGGATCTGTCGCATTCGCGATATCCACCTGTTGAAAGACTAGCACGAGTTGATTGTGGTAATATGTCAATAAGAGGTGCCACACCAATAGAGTCCGTCTTCTCATTTATTGGCGCGAGCTTCGGGCGTGACCAAGAATCCGCACCACCTTCAGATGCTGAAGCATGTCCAAATCAACTGAAGAAGGACGACATCTGGAGACGCACATGGCCCGTTGTGGCTCAACTGTTCCAACACATCAGCAAATGACGAGTTTTGTGTCTTCTGAGAGTCCGAAGGGGCTAGTTTTCGTCGCTTCGCTACCGGTTCAGCGGATTTCTCTGCCTTGGGTCTAATGTAGGGTCCGAGTAAGCACTGAACTCGGAGGGTACATTATATTGTTCACCTAGAGCTACCGTTGGCCTTTGAGGTGGGCATGGTAGGCTCGGTGAGGTTGCAGTGCGACGCGTCTGTGGCGACTCGCGAGTTGTAACGCTGTGGGGTGACGCGTGTGGTCGTATTTGTACAATTTCCATTTCTGGATAAGCCCCTGTT
>JBBPOH010000815.1:0-10071 GCA_038091335.1 Phylloporus arenicola | reverse complement strand
TGGTGCGTTGATTGAGCCGTTTGGCTCTTCAATGCGGCTGGGGGATGTGGTGGTGGTGGGAGGTTCGTCCAGTGAGCCGTTGGGCTTGTCGGCGGTTGAGAAAGGGTAGAGGTGGTGGACAACCCTGTCAACCAAGTCGCTTGTCAACAGTTTGGGAGGTGGGGCAGGCATTGTCGTTGTAGGACATGCGATAGTGGTAGAGAAGTGTGACGCAAATAATGAATATGACATGTGACATATTTCGAAAAAAATATAAGTCCCTAAGGACTAGGAAATGCTACCTAAGCATTTCCTAATCCTTAGGGACTTCGAATGTACAAGCTGTGACGCTCTGTACGGATCCTGTGACACACATGTGACAGCTAGTTACTGTGATAGTGTGATATGTGTGACTATGGTCACTGTGTATCACTGCTGTGCTTGTGATAGTGTGATAATGTGTAACTAGGTGCTGTAATATACCGTAATTATGGTTAACATGCTGTAACATTATGTCAACTTGTACATAAATTAGAATTTGCTGATGAGGTATACTCTGTAAATTTGTGTAGCTGCTGTCCTAAGAGTCTGGTGGCTTGCTCGAGCAGGTTGACAGAGTGTTCTGTGTGTAATCAAAGTTTTGCGAGTGCATGCCACTGTGCCAGATGAAACAATAGCACATGCACAACTTCATCATGTTCACACGGGAACAGACCCTCAAAGACAGGAATGGCGCACTATAGCCAGCACTTGCAATGAGTTCAAAGTAAACTAATGTGTGCAAGGGTGCCTACCTGCAGCACGTTCTCAAAATGCCATGCAGTGCGATGACACATCTCCGAAACATCCAGAGGAAAGTGTCTAATAGTATCCAAGCCGAAAGATGGTATGTCATGGTACCTATAATTCAAACCAATTCACCAACATGCAGTCATTGGGGACTCTATGACTGACTGGGCATTGAGAAGCTCGATGGCATCTTGGTTGACAGCATACAGCAACTGCAATAAATGTGTCAAGACAGACTTGAATACCCCAAGTTCGAAGTCGTGCATAAGGTTGACAGTCAATATTTGGAACACGTTGCACCCGAGTGCACCAAGGACATTGGTGAACATGTTCTTCAGCAACTGTTGAGTCCCCAGAGCCACCAGAAGTGTAGAAGATTACTTACAATCGTAGGTACAAGTGAGAACTCCTTCAAGTGGTGCTCAGGGACTATTCCTTTGATTGGTGAGCCCAGTTTATAGATGGCATCACGGGCAGCTCAAACCTGATCATGAAAGTACTCGCGAATCTTGGTCAGCCTTGCAGTCATGTCTGACACTAAACCAAGATGCACAAAGTCACTTTTTGGAATGAGACACAAGGGACATGGACAATGGCCCTTGTCTCGGATCGTAGCTAGAAGGACTCTATGAGACAACATTAGTGAGGTTGTTAGCGCAAAGTGGTAATGAAATACTTCTCAGGGTAGTCTGCAGAATACGTGAAGATGTGAGCAAATACTCGGCGATAGATCCCATCATGACATTGAACTACAATACTATTCTTGTAGGCTTCTAAAAACTCATCGTCCAGTAAAATTTTCCAGATTGCATGGACCAATTCATGTTTACAGTGAGTCAGAATGTCAGACTTATTTTTCTTGCTTGTCAGTCGCAAGACGAAGCCATGTAAGGAATATGGCAACTGTAAGCGGGTCAATGTAAGTGTGATTGCATATCGTGAATGTCAGTGAACATTTACCTTGGGCATCATCGCCACAAGGTGGCAAGCTTCCAAAGTATTTGGGCGTCCTCGAATATACTTGGACAGGTTTCCAAACAACATGTAGATTAGCCATGCAGAAGCTTGACCGAATTGAGCAAGATGTGTAGAATCCGAGGAGAACATTAGAGCCTATTCAGTCACCGACACTGATCAACACGGCCACCCGAGGTTGCAAATAGGCTGTATGAAATGGCCAGCCAACACTTGGCCGAGAGAGGGGGTACCAGCGGGAGAGATGGATGGGCTGAGCAATAAGTGATGGAGACAGACAGGCTGAGGAAGGTATAGATGAGGATAGGTAGTGAATACTGGTAGAGTTATAAGAGCAAAT
Organism: Phylloporus arenicola; assembly: GCA_038091335.1. Taxonomy (NCBI): domain Eukaryota; kingdom Fungi; phylum Basidiomycota; class Agaricomycetes; order Boletales; family Boletaceae; genus Phylloporus; species Phylloporus arenicola. The sequence continues at coordinate 7,988 of JBBPOH010000815.1, read as the reverse complement.
AATGGGTAGGCTGGGGACATTAATAGCGATGTGGGTGGGTGGGCCGAAGTGAGAGGTGCCGGTGTGAACCACTAGGCTGAGAAAGGATGTACCGCTATGGATGGGTAGGCCAAGATGTGGATGAATAGGCTGATGAAGGATCTACCGATATGGATTGGTGGGCCGATTAGAGAGATACCGAGATGGATGGGTAGGCCGAGTGGTGGGATACTGAGATGTATCGGTGGGCCAATATGACATACACCGATAGATGGGTAAGCCAATGAGACAGACACCAATATGGATAGATAGCCGAGTTGAGAGACACTGAGATAGATGGTTTGGCCTAGATAACACCTACCAATGTCAATGGCTGGGCTGATTGGAGAGACACCAATATGGATAGGTAGGCTGAGTGGAGAGACACCAAGATAGATGGTTTGGCCTAGATAGCACCTACCGATGTGAATGGATGGGCCAATTGGAGATGCTGATATGAATAGGTAGGCTGAGGGGAGAGACACCGAGACAGATGATTCGGCCTAGATAGCACCTACCGATGTGAATGGCTGGGCCGAGTGGAGAGACACAGAGATAGATGGTTCAGCCTAGATAACACCTACTGATGTCAATGGCTGGGCCAAGTGGAGAGACACCGAGATAGATGGTTCAGCCTAGATAGCGCTTACTGATGGGAATGGATGGGCCAATTGGAGAGACACCAATATGGAAAGGTAGGCCAAGTGGAGAGACACCGAGATAGATAATTTGGCCTAGATAACACCTACCAATGTGAATGGCTGGGCTGATTGGAGACACCGAGGTAAATGGTTTGGCCTACATAGCACTTACCGACTCTCCACTCAGCCTACCTATCCATATTGGTGTTTCTCAACTCGGCCTAGTCATTGACATTGGTAGGTGTGATGTCTGCCGAACCATCAATTTCAGTGTCTCTCAACTTGGCTATCTATCCATATTGGTGTCTCTCCAATCGGCCCATCCATTCACATCGCCAAGATAGATCGTTCGGCCTAGACAACACCTACCGATGTGTATGGCTGGGCCGATTGCAGAGACAATGGGATAGATCGTTCGGCCTAGAACACATCGACCAATGTGAATGGTTGGAGATTTGCCAAATGGATGGGTCAGCCGATTGCAGAGTTACCGAGTTGGCAAACCATATGCATATGTGAATGAGTGAGCCATTTGGAGAATGACTGGGATGGATAACTAGGCCGAGATAACATCTACTGATGGGTGGGCCAATCAGAGAGACATTGCTGCGATAGCAAAATGAATCAGTGGATTGAGATTTGACTTACTGAGCGATAGATACATCAATTGGGGAGTCGCTGATCGGAGAGATACAGAGATGGATAGGTAGGCCGAGTGAAGCGATACTGAGGAAGGTGGGTGTGTTGATTGAAGATATACAAAGATTGGTCATGTGGAGATACACCGAAATAGATAGGTGAGATCTACCGATGTGAATGACTAGACCAATTGGAGAAGTACCGAGGCGGTGACCCATGACCACCAATGATTCTCGGTCAATGTTTACAATCTCACAATATTGACCGATGTGGATATACCAAAGGTATATAGCTTCAAGGACATAATTTCCATTCATCACTAGAACAAATGACTATATATTATTCACAACAGAGTTCACATGGTACAGGTACACTACATTATCATAATGCTACTTCACCCTCACTAATGTCCATCACGATGACTTCATCGCCGAAAAGGCTGTCAAGTCCCGAGCTAGGAATCGGTGATGACGGCAAAGAGGCCTCGTTGGTCGCGGTGGGGATGTTGACGAATTCTGGTGCCGGTGTCAGTGGGGCGTCGGCCAATGGCAACAATGGATAAATGTGGACAGAGGGCGGCGCCGAACCATGGCGAGTGGTAGGAGGGGAATTGACACGATGTGGGAGAGATGTGGATCTCTCCAGCACACAAGTCAATGGTGGGAGCGCACGGATGGATGGCATAGGGGGAGGAAGGAGCACCTGGATGAATGGAATGGTGGAGGGAGCAGGAAGTACCTTGATTGCTCAAGTTGACGATTCAGCGAGAACACTGCTGGGGACATCAATGGGCGAGGTGATCACTGGGGGTAGTCGGGATGGGGTGAGCACCCCTGTTGCCGTCGGTGATGGGGTAGCAACCACTTTGCGTCGCACTGTTTCCAGGGACTGACCATTGCTCTCCACGGTGACCCAAAGATCAGAGAGTTCACGGCGAAGGTCATTGACCAACACCGTGAGCTGAGTCACCTGGTCCTTGAGCATGGTGTTAGTCGCCTGTGCTATGCTACCCGTTGTCTTTGCACCCTTAATCTCGACGTAAACTGAAGTTTCAATCAGCATCAGATAAAGTTACAATATTGAATATGTTACGATTCGTTTCTTTTATTACACTTGGACTATCTTTTCACTTCACAATTACTCATCCATCTCGTAATTGTGCTTACTCCTTCATAGCTTCACTGACTGATCTCTCATTCCATATGATTCCATCGTATTCCATGCTTACCAACAGAACTCTTCTTTGACTTGCCCTAAACCACTCTAGGGCGTATATATACCTCTCATCTCACTTGTATATCCCTCACGCTTGATCTCCTCTTTCATACCTTGCCGCTTACTTGGTACATCGAGAATACAAGCACCTTTTTCTCTTCCTCTTGCCTCGTCCCCTCTTAGAGGTCCTGCCGCTACCTTAAAGCGGTTGCTCTTCGTTCTACTCTCGTTGACCTACCCAAGGTCATAACCTTCGACGTCTCCTTGAAGGCATTAGACCTCAAGGTTCAACACACTCTCCTCGTCGTCATTAGAACACGAGGCTCGAGTCTCCTCCGGGTTAGTCACTGTCGTGACTGAACCCTTGACCCTGTGACTTCCCCGTCACCCTTAAGAGGCTACAACCGACTCTACCTGAGCCAGTCGTAACAGAATACTTACCTTGTGGGGATATCCGCTTCTTCAGGCGAACTTCCAAGTTTGAAGGAGCTCCTGCATCCTTAATTGTCGACGGTCCAGCGATGGGAGATGGGGAGCGAGGGCACTTTCACTGCATGTCACCCAAGGAACATGGGGGAGTCACTGTGGGCAGATGGGACCAAGTGATGGACTTTGATGTTGCCCACCCCTTTGACTTGAGCGGTGGCGACCACGCATGAATGCAACTGGTGGACTTCGGGCTGGGGCTGCGACAACGCTGTGAGCGCCCACGTTTTGGGGCCAGTTGCACCTCAACTGCTGATTGAGGCACATTGGTATTCACCATCCCTCGCGATCGTGCACGCAATGTGCTGGCTGTTGGTGCACGTGAGCGACCTCTTGGCGGTACGGTGGTGAGGCTGCACTGAGTCTTCTGCCGTTTGCACTCGGCGCACACGCCTTGCTTTGTCCCTGGCTTACAGGCGATGCCTTGATGGGAGCATCTATTGCATTGGTCTTTCGACCGTGTGGGCTTGACGGCATTGGTGGTGGTGAGGGTCGGGGCTGTGGGGGTTGGGTGGTGTGGTGGAGGTGGGATTGGATGGACATGATCGGCGAGAGTGGCATTGCTCTTGACAACCTCCTTCTTGACGTGATAGAGGTTTTGCAGAGGGACCTGCTTACCTCGTGGTGCCTGAACTGACACTGATGCCATCGACACCTCCACCTCCACCGACTCATTCCTTGCCTTTTCCTTCCCCTTCCCCTTGCCTTTCCCCTCTGACCGTTCGCTTGGTCCCGCCATCTCCATGTCCATCTTGGCGTCAATCACCAAGGTCTCTTGTGGTAACCTGACCGTGTCAGTGACATTGGTAGGTGGCGCAGATAAATCTGTAACGTCCATGGTGGTGTTGGTATTGTTGATAGCGAGCAAGAGACTGTTGGGGATTTGAGGAATGACAGGCATGGTAGCCTTGTGCCTGTATTCAAACCAGGGATGTGTCTTGATCACATTCCCAGGACGCAGAATCCGCTCCCAATGTGGCCACTCCCCGCCGTCGAGCTTTGCTTTGACATCGGTGAGCTCCACAGCAGCAGCAATGGCGACGTGGGGGACAGCGATGTCAGTGGTGGCGACCTTTTTGATGTTGCGCTAATGGACATGAGCTGACTATAATACGTGATACGTGAATGACTTACCACAGTGTCACAGAGTGTCTGCCAGACACTCATCCATGCGTCGCCGTTGCGGTTGCCAAGCTTCGCTAGAGCAACTTTGATGATGTCGGCTTGCTGAGCGATGACATTGACCGCAGAGGTTGCAGATGGTTGGGACATAGTTTGGGGTGTGAGGGGTGAGAGTGAGGATGAATGTGGTGGGTGATGGTCAAGGTTTGAGCGAAGCCACACAATTTGACTCCGAACATTAACATTATGTAACAATAGCCAACGATGCTGTGGGTGGATGTGGTCCATCGCTTCCACAAAGGTCCCACAATGCAGCAGACCATCCATTCCACCACATACTCACTCTCTTACGCTCTTACCATGCAGGGAGCCCTCACCCACACCTCCTCCTCCCAACCAGCTTGCAAGGTCAAATTTATCGGCCTACCAACTCCATCACCGATTCCGGAAGTGCACCCAACTGAATTAGCGGCTCACGACCAGCTAGATGCCATGGACATCAATGTGCCACCAGTACTGGAGACATGGTCCATCTTGCTCTTGCTCTCCCCACCTCTATCGCCCCTTGCAGACAATCTGCCTCTTCCGCCCATGCCCCGCACTTTCATCCTTGTCCCCCTATCCCCACCGGCATTTCTGTGCCCCCTTCCACCCCCACTAGTTGCCAATTCCATGATGGACATTTTAGATTCCCTGACCGGCCTCCCTGGAGCTAGCAATGCTCTCCCACCTCCTCCTATCCCTTCCAACTTCTCCCTTTCCCCTTCATCACCTCCACTGAGGTCATCATCACTCCCGTATCACGGCCAGACGTCGCCACACTCCTCACCAACCCCTGGGCCATCAACCCATTTGCTGAGACGATCGGTAGTCGATCAAGGTATGACAGAGGCAAGTCAACGTGCCTCGGTGACGCCTCTGGGGGAGACACAGTTGGCGTTGGATGAGTCAGTCATCCAGAAGGTAAACTGGAACTTTGACAACTGTGAGTGATGCTTTAATGTCCTGCATGGCATACTGATTGCATGTAGATCGAGATGCTTACCGACACGCTGTGGCTCGGGCGGCCCTACTTCGGCGAAACGAGATTGAGCTGAAGAAATTGAGAGTGGAGGCCGATGGCCGCTTGAAGGAAGTGTACATTGCGTATGGTGACAGGCTGATGGAGCTAGCGTATCGATGTCAAGAGCTTGTCAAGCGGATGAGGCTGGTAGCGGGGCTCCTGAACGAGGTCAACGGTCTATCGGATATGTCATCAGTAGGTGCCAGCGATCGGTTGAGGCCGATCATGGATCGGCATAGGAGTTAGGTAGCACAATTGTATATATTGTATGTATATATGTGTACCATGTCCATGTAACCTATGTTGCAATGAGTGAATCGGCGAGTTCTGACGGAACTATATGAATCAGAACATGGGCAACTTTTGGTTCACAATTATTGGGCAGTATGTACCTTCACATATCTAGGTGTACAGCCAGAATCAATATATTGTTTACCTCACATTAAATGTTGTCGGCTGAATGTATCATTTTGCTGATCCCTTGCCCATCTTATTCTTTCCTTTCCTTTTCGGGCTCGGCGTAGGGAATCCCTGATCACGTGCACGTGGGATGATTCTCTTGCGTGAGGACCTCCTAGGAGACCTGGTAGGATTCGCTGATGAGTCAGCAATCATTCTCTGCTTGTCCAAGTGAGAGTCGGCATCCCCAACTACATCGGCATTCCTCCATTTGGCCAGTTCAGCTGGTTGTCTCCCCAATTTGGGCAGAGCATGCCCAGTGATATCATCATCAGCAATGTCAGAGTCCACTTCCATCGGAGTAGCAGGCCTATGCTGTCGGCGACACATGTGAATTAGATGCTAATAAAAGTGGAATGTATATCTGGCCCTCACCGATGGCACAGCTGCTTTAGTTCTGCCGTGGAACTTTGGATGAGCATGAGTGGTGGCCTCATGATCGGTGACATCCCAGTTGATCTCGGAGATCGGCGTAGCAGGCCAGCGCTGTCAGCAAAGAGTTTGAATGAGGTGCTAATTGTGGCGGAATATATATCTGTCCCTTACCGATGGCCCAGCTTCTGTGGTCCTTCCCTTCTGCAGGGCCACTGAGGCGATCAGCTTAGCAGGCCGATGCTGTTGGCAAAGAGTTTGATGAGATCTAATAATGGCCAAATGTATATATTGGTCCCTCACTGATGGCCCAGCCTCCATAGTCCTGCTATGCAATGTGGGATGAGCATCACCGGCAATGTAATCATCAGCAATATCCAAGTCTGCCCCCTCATGGTCGGCGAGTTCCGATCTATGCTCGCTCAGCACACGCTGTTGGTGATTGAGTTTGGTGACATCCCAATATCCGCTACACATACCGAGGTCCTGTCAGACGCGTTCTTGCTTGATGCCCCATTGGTGTCACCTGAGCTCCTCTCGTCATTGGCACCACCCATAATGGAGCTATTGGGTCCCTGTTGGTCAATGTGTTAGTGAGAGGCACGCTAACATCCCCACATCACATACTGATGGCCCCTCTGAAATATCTTCGCTGGATGCCTCATCATCGCTGCTCAAATTTCCCTCGGCATCGGCAATGTCGCTCTCACTGTCGGTACTGCTTCCGGTGCTGTTGGCAGTGTCGGTGTTCTCATTCTCCTCTCCACCTACTGCATCAACCATCTCATTGTCCCAATTCACCGTATGATGAAATTGAAAGACTGGGATTATCTTGCAATTCTGCTGAGCCATCCAGAAGTCCAGGATCTGGTTGACCTCGAGCTTCTTCAGCTTCGAGGGGTCTCGGAGTGTGACCTGGGTCAGTAAATACTTCCAATGGTAGAAGTCGTCTGCCGTGCTTTGTATTTGAGCCCAAGGCACCGCTGCCTTCTCGCTGCTGGCCGCAATTCCTGCTTGGATATTAGCTATTGTTTCACTGAATGGAATTCACTCACAATAATATCCGGTGAGAAACTCTCGAATAAGATCCTTGGCCTCATCCAGAGTGGTGTCTCTAATATCTGGAAGGTAGGGGAGACTATCCTTTTTGTGAGTCACCACTGTTCGGCCTTTCCCCTTCTTCTTGCTCCAGGGAATCTCGGCTGGTGCTTCTTCATTGGTACCTCCATCGGCATGATCATCGGCCTGCAACTCAGCCTTGGTATAGTTCGCCCAAGCTGTCTCAATGGGCTTCATCCCCCCATTTGGCAATCCCTTGAACTCAGTGCCGCCTAACAGATCATTGTGATCGTGCCTTCTCAAGGACTCAGCATCAGCAAGATGAAGACTAACACCATACATATGTTGTATAGCAGACATCAGCCTTTGAGTCCTTCCATGCAGCAAGGATTACCACACGAGTACCACATTGCCGCCACATCTGATCGGCAAACTCACGGGCGTACTTATGACCCATCCCATCGGCATTCCTAGTATTTGTCGGTCATTAGCTGTTGCTTCTGGGCTTTTTATCTAGCGACTTACTTGCTACGGAGGTCATCGGGGAACAAACCTGCATCTCGCTCTTGCGTGGTCGCCTCAGCATCGGCCTTCTCATCCTCAATCCGTGCAGCCAACACTGTCTGCACAGCGGTTTGGTAGTGTTGGAGATACCTGGTACTCCCTGGTTCGGCATCCCACTCCTTCTTCAGTAGTTCCTGGATATCATCCTTGAATGTTTCACCAATGACTCTTCTCATTGTCCACTCTTGTCCATATTTCATCAGTTTCTTCTCTGTCCGATGGCGGCAATGGGCCTTTAGCCAATCTCTATATTCCTACATAATAATCTTAGCTTGTATTCCACTGAAATTATGCTTTCCTGCCTTTTTCCTGCCCTCCCACTCCTGCTTTCCCATCTTCTTTGTGACATC
>JBBPOH010000814.1:0-10072 GCA_038091335.1 Phylloporus arenicola | reverse complement strand
TTAGTACTAGGCCGCTGGGATTAATTTTGACACGTTTAAAATGCGCGTCGACCGTATGATAAGCTTATCATGCCCTGGCATGTGATGGCGGTCAGGACTCAGTAGAACACGTTGTCTTGGGCAAATGTGATCTTACGGCGGCCGGACGTTCCGGAACGTCAAATGACATATACGTGGGGTGTCGAAGAAAAGTGTGCGGCCTTTCGCACGGACCGCATCGAATCCTAGTGCCAGAGCGCGGTAGTTACCTAGACTCCGAAGTAAGGGTGGCTGAACTCAAGATCCACGTTTCGCGGAGGAAGATACTGTAGAGGCTAGATCTGAACTACCAAGGAGGTATGTAGAAGCGTGGACCTGGCCAGTACTTCAAGGAACGGGCTATGCTCGCAGCAAAAGCGAACCGGTAGTATGTACGCATGAGCGGCACTTGAAGGTTAGTGACGATGCCTGTCCCACCGCGCAACATTCACCGTGTTCTACGATATACATAAATCGGAGCGCGTCACAAGCTTGAAGCGAAAAGGCTCAGAGAGAAACAATTACAAATTGCAACATTTTGTTACAGTCATGGACGCTTGAAACGATCTAACGCGGAGGGCTTCTTCGCTTCCATCGTCCCCTTTTCGATTGCTTTTGCCACTCGTCTCTCTTCTCTCTGCTTCTCCAATTTGGCGCGGATAGCGACCTGGTAACCAAACACACATGAGTTGACCTGAACGGGAGAAAAAAAAAGGGAGATCACACGAACCGCGGTAGGGTCGATGACGTTTTTGCGTTGTTTTCTCAAATAGCTGCATCGTCCATGTCGACGTAAACTCGAGCTGCATTGGTAAAAGACAAGGTTTGACGTACCGTTTCAAACTCTTCCCCTTGCCACGCATCCTCCGCTTCTCGCGCTGCTCCATCGACTGCTTTTTGCCACGATCGTCATCGGAACCTTCCTCGGCGTTTATACCAGCATGGAGCTCCGTTTCGTCCGCCTTGCCTTCTACACGTAGCCGTTCTATGCGCGGAAGACGTGCAAACGGAATATCATGCTTATCATGCACTGCAGTCGTCAGTTTCGTAGGGGGTGCCAACGACCCCACAAAGTCTGGGTCGAGGGCGATCATATCTGGTCGAATCTAAATGGGTTCTTATCAGCGAATTCGGGTGAGCGAAACGAGTAGCAAACGCTGACCTTGTCCAAAAGAACTTTGACCTCGCGTTCCTGTCTCCTCTTCTTATTCTCAAAAGGATCAGCTTCCGTGCTGTCAAAGTTGGGTTCTCCCGATCCTGGGACAAGGAGAGTGGAGATCCCAGTATTGTGCCCAATCGCAAGGATATCCTGGAACGGGCAAAACCGTACCGAAGTGAGCGGACGATGAGGTATCGCATGTGTGAGGTAAAGTGGTGGGGAAACCTTTGCTGAGAACGAGGTTTGTATCGATGGTTTCACATACACCTATAGAGGAATACGTGAGGTGATACTTGTCGCAGCGATAAATTGGACTCACATTGACGCTTCCACCTGTAGCAACTGCTAATGCGCCTTTGGCGCTCCACTCCAGCTCCGCGCCGCCTCCTCTCGTCGTCCATTCTCTTACAGAACCCTTCCAATTTCGACAATCCCATATTTTGACAGTTCCGTCTGCGCCTGAAGAGGCCATATAGCGACCGCCAGTGCTAGGATCCACGCTGAGACCAACGACGGGTCCAAGATGGGCAAGAAGTTGAACTGCGGGATGAGGGAGATTCGGTGTCCACAACGAAACCACACCGTTTTGGTGGCCAAGATGGATGACGGCGTTGTGCCGATTCTGAGTCATGGTCCGGCAAGCACCAGCTTTCGTTCGGTGTTCTGCTACGATCGTACCGGTGGTCGTGTCTTGGTATTTCAGATGACCAGGGTTTCCCTGTCAGTAGACGTCGGGAGGGGATCCATGCAGCAACTAGACCACTTACGACGCTCACTAGCAACCAATGATAAGGGAGAAATTCTAGTCGAGTAGGTTCGATGTGAGATTTTAGTCTATGCAATTCGACGCCATTTCGGTCATAGATGAAGACATATTTTTTCTGGGCGACTGCAAAAAAGGATTGGTCCTGTAGGAACCTAGCATTCACTGAGCCCAGGGCGCGAGCACATAAAATAGACGCACGTTATATCCCGACAGGTTTCCTGTAATTGCAGTTCTGCATGGATCGCGCCCGTCTGCCAGTCAAACGTAGCTACATGGCCAGTGTTCCCTACGATGGCCAAGTGTCTTGCCAATATACGTCAGACCCAACCAGCACCATGCAAACGCGTACACACCTCCCGTTTCTCGAATACCGCGAGCGGTATGGACCACCGTCGAGTTTCCACTCCTGCCGTCCCTTGGCCGCCTCCTGGCCAGCCCCGCTCACGATCTCGTCCTGGCCGACCCGCCACGTCTTCTCCATATCGTTTTGCACCTCTACCACCCCCGCATCATCCGTCAACAGCAACTCCGCGTCTTGGAGAAGCGTCTTGGTGCGCGCCGCATGCGCCGCCTGCCGATTGAGCTGAGCCCGCAGCTTGAGATCCCTGATGTGCTTGTGCTTCGGTACGTTCTCGGGCGGGGGCGACGTCGGACGGAGCGATCGCGGCAAGTCCGTGTTTTGCGTGACGGACGCCAACGTCCGGTCGGACGATGAGCCAGGCTGGGGCTTGTCGGAAGCCTTCTTGCGCCCATCCGTTATTTTCTTGACCGCTTTTCCGACATTTGTTGCCTTGGATTTTTTTGACAAGGGTTGTATTGCGTTCGCTCTCGCGAAAAGCGAGTCCATTTGTTGCCAGCAATGTCGACGTACGAGTCTCGTCGCCAAATACGGTTGTTTGGCAAAGGCCTTGGAAATAAACAACCGTCCCCTCCAGAGGCTCAGATATCTTATTGCATACTCATCAAGCTTGGAGTCCAGAGCCTTCGAGCCAATGTCCAAATCAGAGATACTTGCCTGATACTCGCGTCCGCATCAGCAGGGTTTGATCGGTAGTACGTGCTACATATAAGCATCCCACAAAGAAAGAAAAGTCAACCAGCTGAGCGATAAAGATCGTGTTCGCTCTGAAAACCATAGACAAACGCTTGAAAGTAAGTACTAAGCAAGGATAAGTAAAGAGGGTGAGATCACAGCAATGTAGGCCATCATATAGAGCCAAATAAAAGCGTCCGTATTAACAAACGTCTAAAAGCAAACCTAGACACAAGAGCGTCAAACAAGCGTCCACGTCCCGATCAGCCCAAATTAGAGCAAAGGAAAGAAAAAAAAGGAATGTAGTCCTCCAGTCTTGTTTTACAGCCGCTGTCCCGAACTACTTCTTCCGATTGCTTCTGCACTGTATGGATCGTATGGGGGTCGCCCGTCAAAGTCGTCTCTATAACTTGATTGCAGGCTGACAGTGCTTGCATTCCACGCCATGCTCGGGTTATCCTGTTGCAACGGCACGAACGCACTCGAGTTAGACTTTCGTCCTTCGTCAGCATGTCGGTTCAGCGAAGCACCACCACTCGCGGCAAAGCCAGCGCGCGTCGCACCCATGGCGTACGCAGCCGAGGGATGTTGGCGACTTGCGGTACGCCGCCGGCGGACGACCATAATGCCAACGAATGCACCGATGATTGCGATCGCGCCAACCGCAGCGATCGCAACGGCAACGATGGTTCCGGTGTGGGAGGACGAGCCACTACTAGATTGGCTGCTACCGGTACCCTCAGCAGCAGCATTTTGGACGCTCGGTGGGAGATTAGCGACGTCATTGGTAGGCTGTTGCCCGAACTGGCCAGAACCGACAATGACCAGGGTACCATTACTTGGGATCCCGTCGACGACGACCCACAGGAAGCAAGGGCCAGGGGCGAGAAGGTTCGGATTGGGAGGAACTTGGGAAACGTGCAAGACATACGACCCATCGCTGTTGACAGTATAGGTGTTGTTTAATTGCAGGAAGCGCTGGCCCATATTCATGGCATGGGTAGTGAAGCCACCACGGGTAAGAACAACTGTGGTATTAGAGGCTGCGGCATTTGCGGAGCCGGTAAACGAGTCCGAAGAGAGAGAGATATTGAAGTATGCGCCACCGTAACCGAGAATGCCAGGGACCCCAGTAGGCTTTGGACGGGCGGGTGCATTGAAATAAGGTGGATAGAAAATTTCAGCAGTGTAAGTAGTAGGGAAGATTGTGGTTAAGTTGACGTCAATATTGGGGTTAGATCCGGCAATGATGACAGATGCATCGGGGAGGAGCATTGCAGAAGAATGGTACAAACGTGCGATTTTGGATGATGCAAGGCCAGCATTCGACCAGCGGCTGCCGCTCGGCATGTTAGGGTTGTAGATGGAAGGAGCACCCACAGGGCCAGAAGCCAAGGATTCGCCAAAAGGCATTTGGGAGAAGGACGATGTCATGCCAGTAGCCTGAGCATATCCAGCAGTGCCATTGGCGCCGCCATTTATGACCACCAGAGTGCCGTCCGGTAGGATGATGAACTGGCCCATAGTACGACCCTGGAGCATGTCATCGTCTTGCACATATTGAGGAGATGAGCCATCTTGTGGTTCGGGAGTGAGCCGGTGGCAGTCTGTGGAAGCAGGGTAGGTCCAAGTATTGTAATTGGGATATGAGTAGTTTCCCCAATACTCGTCAGGCATATCAGAACCGCCACAGAAAATGAGAGTTGGGGTCCATTTGTTTGCGGGGGTCAACGGCAGCATGGCAACAGCGCCAGACGCAGGGTACACACGTACAACGCCGCCGGGCATGTCAGGGAGAGTAGTTTCGACGTTGGTATCAGGATTCCAGAGTACTACATTGGGTGGGTGGGTCAAGCGACGAAGAAGAGTCGAACTGCCACGTACTGGTAGAAGTGTTGGCCTGGACAAGCATATTTCCGGAAGGCATGAGGTACGTGTGAGCGTAAGAGTTGAGGCCCGATGTTGTGATCATAAATTGCATAACAGTGGCGTTGCCCTTTGAGGGGTAAAACTCATAAGTAGGTTCAGCAGCACCTCCCTCGTATTCTGGATCTGTATTGGGTGTGTTCCGGTTGACGTAGCCACCACTGACGAAACCACCTATGATAGCAATACTTCCATCGCCAAGCGCTTCTGCGGCGGAATACCAACGCCGTTTTTGCATTGAAAGAAGGGTCGCGTTATCGAACCACTGACAATTGGGAGAAGTGAGATCTGTGCCGGTACATGGGTTGAGGATACGGATGGCTTTGGTGCCATCGTAATCTTGGTAGGTAGAGTCGTACGTGGATGATCCTACGGGGCTGCTTCCGCCTGGGCCAATTGGCCCATTGCCACCAAAGGTAGCGTATGAGCCATTTGGAAGGTGCATCCCGGAAGAACAGAAAGTGTTTGTGGAGACCTCCATAAGCTGTGTTTGGTGGGTTTCAAAGTCCCTGTGGAAGTTTGACCAATGAAGAAGGAGAGGGAAAAAATGGACTACGGACCACACGGCACCCCAGGCGGGATGGTTATTGATGCGAGCAGCGTTTCCTTCTGCCTTATCTAGAATATAGACCTTTTGAGTGTTTCCGAGGAACATCTAGGAGGCCAAAATTAAAAAGAAAAGCAAAGATCGACGGAAGGAACGGACCATCATCGCACTGACTTGGGTGTTGCCTGCTTGCACGATGGACCCACCCTTCTGAGCAGCAGCGACAACTGCGAGCCCCAGGGCGACCCAGGGTGAGGAGGCGAACATGGTTGGGGGTAAAGATCGAAGGACTTGAGCTTAACGAACGTGTTGAGTTGGGTTGTCAATTGGGCCAGCTCGGCCCTGCTCGGGTGGTCGGGTGGGTGTAAATGACAGGCCAGTTCCGAGTCCGACACCGAATTGACTACACTTTTTGTGCGCTCAAAACACATTCGCAGTTCCACGCATCCCCACAGCTGTCTGTTAATTCTGTCCGCCGTTCTGCAGATCCAGATCCCCTTTGCCCTGTAGTTCACAAAACGGATTTCTGAGTTTGAATCTAAGAGAAGAAATTCAGTCGGAGATTCTCGAACCGCGACGTGTTTATGAAACTCATCCGCTGCAATCATCCTACTAATAATTGCAAGATCGAGTCTCGTCGAGGCCCTTGATGACGTATCCCCTCCAAGGCGTGTCGTTGCTTACAGGTTTGTTCCTCAGATTGTGTCCGCTAGACGAATATAATCGCACAGATTCATGTATCGGTACATTAATCTGTCTCACTATGTACCTCAACATAATGCAAGCTGGTCACGGAAGAACACCTGCGTCTTAAATCGCTTCTTTATTGGTGGCTAATTGCACTTTGTAGAAGTGGCGGACACGGATTCAGTTGCTCCTCCGGGTTCGTGTCTTCTTTAATTGCACAGATTACAAAGCAGTGCCATTCTCTGTGTCCACTCGCAAATGCGTAACTGACAAAGTGCCACGTCGGCGACATTGAGCGCATAGACAAGCTAGGTACACCAGAGGATGTGCAGGACCTCGTTGCGCGATGCATCTGACCCCGAAGAGTCCCTAACCCGTCGATGAGTGCGTGTTATCCTTTGGACTGACGGTCAAGGTCAGATTCTGCCCTCTAGATTAACTCCCTTCTCCATTTCTTCCAAAGCGCACTCGCAGACTATCTCAGATGGAGAATGCAGAGTCGGAGCAGAGCACGCGGAATCTACAGACATGATATCGATCAACGGACAGGACAGGAAAAATATTGCATTCAGGGTCATCGCTCCAACCAACGATACAGCCACTCCGCTTTATAGATGTATAAAGAGGTCATATGTATGATGGATATCCCAAGCCTGCCCTACGATAGATGATCACATGAACCTTCAAAACTCTAGTACTCAGTCAGTCTATGACCATACATTACCACGGCAGGGGTTGGGTCAGGCTGATGCATATCGGTTGGGGCCGGACCCACGCGTTTGTCTCAGGCATCGTGCCAACATCCCACCACGGCCGGCCGTCATCCTCGTTGTCCGGCGAGAAATCCGGAAAATCTAATGGCCACGTCGGCAAATAACACAACTCCTGTTGATCGTCGATCAGGGCTCGGTAATCATATCAGTGTCCAAACGCACCTCGGGGCTACACTCGGGCTCACACTTGACCCACACGCTCCAGTCGAGCCAGTCCGTGAGCCGGTTGATGTCCTCTCCCCAGGCACGCCACACGCGCTCGACGTCGGCCACGACAGGTTGCCCCGTGTTCAGCAACGGATCAATGCCCATGTGCACGCCCGTGGCCCACATACGAGTTACCACACGACAGATCTCGCGGTTCGTTCCTCCTACAGCTCGCAGAAGCAGTTTCTCCGAGTCGGTCATCGCGTGCCGCACAGGTGATAGTCCGCCGAGGTGCGTCACCGCGCACAGCTTGTAAACCGGGATCGCCCAGTCCACGTCAGCTCCATCCGTTGGCGTGGCGGACAAGAGCAAGTACGGCGCCAACATGATCCTGAGCTGCGTCTGCGCCTTAGTGGCGAGATCGAGCAGATGCTCTGCGGTTGACACTGGCGAATTGAGGAGGTGGCGCGTCACCGCGAGCCGCCCCGCATACCGATCGACAAGAACCTGGATGAGCGTTGTCCAGTCGGTCCCGCTCGACTGGCCCGCGGGTCTCGTCACGGCTGCTTCCAACATCGCCACCGCGGCGGACAAATCTTGATGGGACACGTTTTGCACGCGGTGGTCCCACCTGTCTTGGTTGGCCCGAAGCGGTACCAACGAAGGCGCGAGTTCAGTGTCATAAAAGGAGACCAACCCTGCGAGGTCCAGCCGGACGCGCGTCTCTCCCGGGAAGCGATTTTGAAAGGAGCCGGCGGTCAGGACCTCAATCATCGGTCGCGCTGTCCAGCGCATTATCCAGTTGTTCGCAAACAAACAATCCAACGGACAAGGACTCACACCAAATTGCTCTTTTAGTCAGCGGGCTAGGTATGTTTGAAGAAGAAAGAACTGTGACGCCACTCCCAAAGTCACAGGCCAAGACCTCACTAAGGGGTGACGTGAATAAGCAGAGCGATCAACGATGCGCGAAAATGCTTGCTCACAAAGACATTTCCATTCTGCGGGTATGGTTAAGCACAGGAGACAGTGAGAGAGGGAAAAAACCCACCTCACGAAGCCGTCTACACCGAATTGCTCTGCCCATTTACAAAGGTCGCGAGCCCGCGACATTTCCTGCCACATATGCTGGGGGCGTGATTCTCCCCAAGCGAGATAGTCTTGTGTATCTAGTGGACCCCATGGGAGTTTGGCAGCGCTGGTACCATCGAAATAAACAACTTTGAGAGGTCGAGTGGTCGCAAAGGTAAAAAGCCAGCATCCTTGAGCCTGGGCCGCGACTAGAACGGCCTCCCTGCAAAAGAAATGCGAATGCTCAACATTTAGTCCATACCACTCTGGACCGTGTGGCAGATGGGGGGTATCTGCGCCGTGGAATAAAATAGCTCCTTCTGGAATGACTCCAGGTACGATATTGTGTCCTGGAGGATGTGTCAGATGGTCAGAGGAACACGCGGCTTTGGTTACCATTTCTCATGCGAGTATTGGGCCAGTGTTGTAGCAACGAATGCACGGTGTCGAACACGAGGTGATCTGTGGCATTGGGGTGCGGGAGTGTGTCGAGGCTCCATTCCTCATCTATTGGAATGTGGTGACCAGCCTGCAGAGGGACCTCAATGACGAAGGCATGGGCGAACGCCGCCAGAAGCAAACTGAAAAGGGCAGGTCGAAGCATGGAGGAAAAAACCTGGCTAGAGCGGCGTTATTATATTGTTTACAGGGGGGTGAATTGTGGCTGTGATGTTACGTTTTTTGCCCCCCGTAGCGTGACGCCTGTGCTGCACAGGTAGAGCATGTTCGCGAGACTTGTTAGCTCGGCTATAAGCTCGGCTATATCTCGGCTGGTATCGGTTAGAGCCATGCTATGTTGACAAATCGAACCCAGCGCCTATGATAAATCGACAGTTTTTCCATTTGCAGAGAGTCTGGGCCCTTCACATAATGGACCCATCGGAGTCCGAAATATTCACTTTCCACCGACCGTACGCCCAACTCGAGGCTCCAGCATGTTCTCAAACCATCACCCACCACCAACCCAGCTTCACAACCTTCTCCTTGGCTTCTCCTCCTTTGTCGTACTCTGTGGTATCAAATCACTCCAACTCATGCAGCAAGAAGCACCTAGCAAGCGAGGTTGAAACTGGACCAACGACGAAGTCCATCACTTCTTGGACTGCCTGCTCAAAGAGAAGGCGAAGATAGCACATCCATACAGCTTCACCATCACCAACTTTGCACAAAATATATATGGCCATATCTATGTAGCTAACCTGTGTCATAAGTGTCACTTGTGTCAACTCCGGACCGATAATACCACTCCAAGTAAGAAAACTGGATTTTCAATCAATTCTGGGTGAAGCCTCACTCTGTGTGAAGATGATATTGCGCTATCAGCTAATATGAACCAGATATTCTCACATAATGTAGCCAAATTTTCCGACACATACAGTCACCCTAACCTGACAATTTTCCCAGTTATACGGTCACCCCACTGCGGGCCCACTGGGGCTACAAGGGCTATATACTGTTGGGCCCTCGCAGACCTGCAGAATATACACAAGGGGGCCTGCAGAGAAGGGAGGGTTAGATGCATGTATGCTAATATGTGGGCCTAGAGAATATAGATATTAAGCGGAGAGCCCGCCTGCACAATGAAAACTAGATGCAGGGTTGTTTCGAAGTACAAGGTACTCCGAAGGGTGAAGGGACAAAGGAAATAAGCTCTAGTGGGAATACTCACTAGGATAGTCAATGATAGACTGGTAGTCAAGTTCTCAGTGGTGTGAAAAGACACTGACTGGAGTGGGAACGAAGTGGAAGTGAATTCGTTAGAGGGAGAGAATGTGCTAAACATCTCTCCTTAAGTAGTGTCTATCTATTGTTTGTACATATGTACAGTAGTTCTAAATATGAGAGAACAATGAAACAATAGAGACAATAGTAGCCAATGGCGTAAAAGGAGCTTATCTATTGTATTACTAAACAATAAAGCTTATTGTCCAATGGCAAAAGGTTC
>JBBPOH010000813.1:0-10073 GCA_038091335.1 Phylloporus arenicola | reverse complement strand
GACGACCTGGATGAAGTCATCGTCCTCAGCAGCGAGGCGTTAGCTCTCCTGTCCGCCCGGAGACGCGGACCGCTCAACACGTTTGAGCAACCTTGCACTTTACCTCTCCACTCGGTACATACAACTTGACAAGATCGATGACCTTATGTCCTTGTCCCGGGACTTGCTGGCGCTGTTCCCATCAGGCAGCTCAGGCCGTTTGATGTCCTTGAGCAGCCATGCAACTCACCTTTTCATTCGGTACAACCAGCTCGGACAACTTGATGACCTCGAGGAAATGATTGCTCTCAGGCGAAGTGCGCTGTTGCTTTGTCCGCCAGGGCACGCGGGTTGGCCGGCATCTTTGATCAGCCTTTCGACTATTCTCTTCACTCGGTACAACCGACTCGGAGAAATTGATGACCTTGATGAAGCCATTATCCTCAGCCGGGGAGCACTAGACCGTTGCCCACCAAGCTTCCCGGGTGGGACTGAAGACTTGAACGAGGGCATTATCTTTGAACGGAACGCTCTGGCGCTTTGTCCACCAGGCCACCCGGAGCGCTTGATATCTCTGAGCAATCTTGCCCTCCATCTCCTCTCTCGGCACAAGCACTCCGGAGGAATTGATGCCATTATCCTGGGTAGATGTGCATTGGAACTTGGCTCACCAGGGCATCCGGGTCGGTTGGCGTCACTGAACAATCTTGCACTCTACCTCTCCATCCGGTATGACCAGCTTGGAGGCATTGATGACCTCAATGAGGCTATTGCCCTCAGCAGCAGAAGCACATTGACCCTTTGTACACCGGGTCACATCGGTCGGCTACCATGTTTAAACAACCTTGCCTCTCATCTCTTTACGCGGTACAGTCGGTTGGGAGGCGTTGATGACATCGAAGAGGCCATTGTCCTTGAACGGGGGTCACTGGCACTTTGCCTACCAGGGAACCCGGAGCGGCCGACATATCTAAACAACCTTGCATCTCACCTTTCTACTCGGTATGCCCACCTTGGAAGGCTTGATGACCTTGATGAGGCCATCGCCCTTGGCCGAGATGCATTGGAACTTTGCCCACCAGGGCATCCGGGTCGTTCAACATGTTTGAACAACCTTACATCTCATCTTGTCGTTGCGTCCGCCAGGGCACCCGGAGCGGTCCATGACGTTGAGTAACCTTGCAAAGTGTCCTTCTATCCGATTGACATAGCTAGGCGAGGAAGAAGCCCGAGAGGAGCTGTTCAGTCTTTATTCCCTGTTGCAACGGTATCTTGATTGCTGCCAAAGAATGGGTCAGTGTAGCCGAAGACTTGCACCATCCCACGACGCTTCTTGCATACGAAACAGCCCTTCGATTACTAGTTGAACACCTGACTGCTCTACCCTCATTACCTCGCCATCTTTCTGTCGTCAAGGATCTTTCATCGTCGCTCGCAGTGGATGCGTTCTCGGCTTGTCTTCGTAACCAATCTCCAACCAGAGCAGTCGAGTTGATTGAACAAGGCCGGTGTATTTTTTGGAGCCAGCTCGCTCGCCTTCGTTCCCCTCTTGACGACGTGATTGCATTTGGTACAGCGGGAGAAACGCTGGCGGACGCATTCGACTCACCCGGCCTGTCATACGACTGTGGGAGTCCGGACGAGATGATACATCTCGCTGGATTTCGTTCCGTCGTCGGGATGGTGGACGATTCGGAGACGGACAAGGTTACGTCGGTGTTCTACAAGCTGATACCCGCGCTGCAAAAGACGATGAGGTACCATTTTTCATAGCACTATCAACATGGAATGCGAATCCAGGCTAGTCGGTTTCGAAAGTAGTGGCAGTGCAGGCTACCGTGGTAAAGCTTACACAGCCTCCTCTCGCCCACTACCACTTACTGCGGACAATATCGTCTCATTACTCGTCCACCATGGCGTTCTGCCGCAGGACCGCTGCCTTACTGTGGGCAACACTCGCGTTTCCGGTGTACATTGGATTCGCTACTGCCCAGGAACCAGAAATCAGTATAACACACTTCGACAACCTGCCAGGCAGACTGTTCTTTTTCGAAGACACCTCCGTGCGTTTGTGTTCATGCGTATCTTCACTGTATTAACCCCTCGTTTGACTGCAGAGTGTCGTCTATCACGATATAGTCGTTGGTGATCTTTATGTATCACAGGACGAGGGCAAGTCCTGGAGCAAGCCAGAAGATATTATGAGCGGCGCTATCTCTATGGTCATACCACATCCTTTCGATAACAGATTTGTAAGTGATCCCTTTACCGGATCTTCATGAATTTCATCTCCACGCAGGCATTCGCATTGACAGATGGAACAACTCATTACCGCACCGAGGATCGTGGCAGGACTTGGCGCTCATTCGATGTTCCCGCTCCTCTCAGCTTTACTGAGAAACCACTCGCTTTCCACTCTGACAAATGGGATCATATACTGTACCAAGGAGTGACCTGTGACCGAGTCGGCTGGAGCACTCTCTGCACTGACGTGGCGAGTATCTTTTCATCTCTGTCCCTTTGCGTTCTCTCATACATCCTAGACGTATTATACCACCGACGGATTCTCCTCGACACTAAACGAACTCTTGAAGGACACGACAACCTGCCAGTTTGCGCACAGTGCCAAGGACTTCAAGCATAGCGCCCATGAGAATCTCATATATTGTGTCGCATATGATTCATCCAGCACTGGGACTTCCCATTCACTATCCTCCTCTCGACTCTACTCCTCTTCCGACTTTTTTAGCACTTCTAACGTCGAGGACCTTGGGATAGGGAAGAATGCCAAGGGCGTTGCGGCATTTGCGATCGTGTCCAAGTTTGCAGTCGTTGCATTAAAGGACCTGTCGTCCGGGAACGACGGAGACATGCTGCTATATGTGACCGTGGACACCAATGAGTGGGCCAGGGCTCAGTTTCCGCATGCATCCCAAGCCCGTCTGCGCCAAAATGCGTACACTATCGTCGAATCAACCGTCCACTCTCTAGCCGTGGACGTTCTGCTCCAAGACCTGGGCACGATCGGGACATTGTTCGTCAGTAACTCAAACGGAACCTACTTTGTGGAGAGTCTCAAAGACACGAATCGCAATGTATTCGGATTCGTCGACTACGAGAATGTACATGGAGTTGCCGGAGTTGGAATTGCGAATGTTGTGTCGAACGCCCAGGACGTGGAGAGGAAGAGTGCGCCGAAGAGGCTGAGATCCACGATCACTTTTGATGACGGTGAGTCCTATGGTGGCCTCCGTTCATGAATTTCCTGTTTGACGCTTTCACAGGTAGCAGTTGGTCCCCCATCCGTGCACCATCGACAGACGTCGATGGAAAGCAGATTCCGTGCGACACTGCCAACCTCGACGACTGTTCGCTGCACTTGCATTCCGTCACGAATCCCCACAATTTTGGTCCCATCTTTTCTTCCACTGCTCCAGGCCTTGTGATGGGTGTCGGCTCGATGGGGAAGCAGCTTTCCCCATATGAGGAATGTGACACGTTCTTGAGTATAGACGCCGGGTTGACGTGGCGTATGGCCCGGAGAGAGGCCCACATGTATGAATTCGGCGATTCAGGAAGCATCATCCTCGCCGTGAACGATGAGGTGGCGACTGACACTGTCAGCTATTCTACTGATTTTGGAACTACCTGGTATGTCGATGTCATGACCTTTGGATTATCAACTAACCTCAGCGCGTGATAGGAAATCGTTTAACCTTGGGGTCAGCGTACGCGCCAAAGCACTCACCACCGTCAGTGACGCAACATCTCAAAAGTTCATTCTCCTTGCCCAACTCTCGCGTAAAGATCAGAGGGAGGGTAACGGTCGTTATGCTGTGATATATCTCGATTTTGCCAGTATGCGACCCCGCAAATGTGGAGACAGCGACTTTGAGAAATGGTATGCACGCGCAAAACCCGATCTGGAGTGTTTGATGGGTGCCAAGGTGGGTCAAATAAGGACACTCCTGAAGATTGCTTACCTTTATAATCTCAGCAATGGTATAACCGCCGCAAAGCTAACGCAGACTGCTATGTTGGTGACAAGTTCATGGACCCTGTCGTTCACGAAGAGCGATGTCCTTGCCAAGATCATGATTATGAGTGGTAGGCGGTTTTCATTCGTGACGTCCAACTCTCAATCTTGATGGACAACGCAGTGATTATAATTACATTCGGAGCGGCGACCAGTGTATTCCAGCCGGTCTTGAGCGCATCCCAAGCACTCTGTGTACCACCGGCAAATCGGATGAAACGTACATGGGCTCCTCTGGGTATAGGTTGATAGCGGGTAATGTGTGCGACCCGAGCAAGGGTTCAAAGAAGGATGACCCCGTAAAGAAACCGTGTTCGCAAGGTCCGTGCTCAGTCGATGGATTAAGCGTGTGGAGCTAATAGCTTTACCCGTGAATACAGCCGAACCTACAGAGGGCGAAATCACCGACCAGATTGTATGTCATTTGGCTTTGTCGCGTCCACGCATTGCTGACCCCGAATTAAGCATCAGTTCAATGCGAAGGTCATTCAATACCAGTTCTTCAGAGAATCCAGCGTAAGTTGATATCAAATTCCATGTCGTGATAGTCGCTGAAGTAAACTATAAAAGACTATACTTGTCTTCCTGGATGATAACACGATCTGGCAGTCGAGCAACGAGGGGTTCACCTGGGAACAAAAGTTCCCAGAAGAACGCTTCGTTGGGTTCTACATGCACACCCATTCGAACGAACGAGCGTATCTCATTACTGAGTCTCGCCAGTTCTTCTATACAACAAACGGCGGTCAGCACTGGCACAAGCAAAATGCGCCTTCACATCCGAACAGGTTCGGGGCAGCAGTCCTTCGGTTCCAACCTCGCTCCGATTCTCTTATTTGGATTGGTGAAGTTGGGTGCGATGGTAATGCTGAGAGCTGCCATGCTCAAGCCCAATATTCGCGCGATCACGGACGGAACTGGCAATTCATCGAGGACTACGTTCATAATTGTGATTGGGCACGCGACAAAGAGCTTCTTGTCGACCCGAACCAGATACTTTGCGAGTCGTACCGGAACAAGCAGGGCTCCCAGCGCTTGTTTGGCCCCGACAATGCACTGCAACTCATCTCGGGGAGAGATTATTATTCAAAGAAGACGAAATTGTTCGAGCATATCGTTGGTTTCACAAAGTTTTCAGAATACCTCATTGTCGCCGAGGTGAGTGTTAAGAGCCTTTTGAAAGTGTTCGTTTGTGATAGATTTAAACTTGGACAGTATCTTCCTGCGAGGAATGCCTTGGATCTCCAAGTTTCTCTCGATGGGCTGATATTTGCCACCGGAAAGTTCCCGCCTGGCATGCATCCCGACACACACGTATGTCTAAGTGTATCCACCGGAGTGATTCACCGCTGACGACGTAATAGGCGTACACTGTCTTAGAATCAAGTACCGACTCTATCTTCCTCCACATGACTATGTCCGAATGGCCGCATCCCTTCTGGGGTAACATCCTAAAGTCCAATTCCAACGG
This sequence comes from Phylloporus arenicola, assembly GCA_038091335.1. Classification (NCBI taxonomy): domain Eukaryota; kingdom Fungi; phylum Basidiomycota; class Agaricomycetes; order Boletales; family Boletaceae; genus Phylloporus; species Phylloporus arenicola. The sequence continues at coordinate 4,587 of JBBPOH010000813.1, read as the reverse complement.
AACCTACTTTGGATTATCTATGGAAAACGTAAACAGGAACGAGGTAGGATATGCCGATTTCGAGAAGTTTTCTGGGTTGGATGGCATCGCAATGGTCAATGTTGTAGCGAATCCTGCGGAGGCAACTCTTACAGGGATGAAGGTCCTCCAAACAAGGATTACGCATAATGATGGTGAGCGCATCGAATTTCAAACGAGCATGAGTCCCTAAGCAAACGGACCAATAGGTGGTACTTGGAAATCTTTGGCACCACCAAAACTTGATTCGCAGGGTAAACCATACTCTTGTTCGACAACCGTACGTTGCGTTCATTCTGGTAGCGGAAGATAACATTCATTTCTACAGAGTTGTTCCCTTCATGTACACGGGTTCACGGAACGTAGGGACGCACAGGCAACATACAGCAGCCCAAGTGTTGTGGGTGTTGTCATGGCAGTTGGCAACGTGGGAGAAGTACTTGTCCCATACACGGAGAGCGACACCTTCCTTTCTCGCGACGGCGGGTTCACCTGGGAGGAAGTCCACAAGGACGCCCATCTCTGGGAATTCGGCGACTCCGGATCAATCATTTTGATCATCAACGACGAAGAGCCAACGGACCACGTCCTGTTTACCACGGACGAAGGTCTCTCCTGGCGAGAGTTCAAATTTAGTAATGACAAGCTGAGGATCAACACGATCATCTCGGTTCCCGAAGATACGAGCAGGAAGTTCATGCTTCTTGGGCATGCACCGGGCTCCTCGTTGTCAACGATTGTACACCTCGACTTCTCATCGTTGACTCACCGACAATGTAGGCTTCTACTTCTTGGAGGGTATTTTCTCCACAGCGAACTCATGTGTTTCCTCTTAGGCATATTGAGCGAAGACGATCCAGCTCATGATGACTTTGAGCTATGGAGCCCGAGTGAGGGAAGAACAGAAGCGTGCCTGTTCGGTCGTCAGGTATATCTCCATACTTTGTGTCTACATCATCATAAACACCCGCCACCGGCAGACACTTTATCAGCGACGTAAGCGCGACGCCAATTGTGTTGTCGGCAAGGAGGCAAAGGCGGTGCACAAATTTGTCCACAACTGTGCTTGCAGCGAGGACGACTTTGAGTGGTGAGTTGGATCATCTTCTCATCAGCTTCCCAAGTGCGACGACTTGTTCACAGTGAATTCAATTACGTGAAGAATAATGAAGGGAAATGCGTCCCAGTTGCAGGAACTACGCCTCTCCCTAATGATGACTCTTGCCGCGGTAACGAAGAATACTGGCATGAACGAACCGCGTACCGCAAAGTCACCCACTCGAGCTGTGAAGGGGGTGAGCGACTTGACTGGGGAACACGCCACCTCTGTCCCGGAATTAGGGGACATGGTGCGCTCTTCTGGATCATGGTATTCTTGTTCCCGTTTGCAACCACGGCACTTGTGGCGTGGTGGTGGTTCAAGAAGAGTGGGCTCGCTCGAGGGTAGGTGGTTCCTGTACATGGAACTTTGTAGTTTACTGACACGCCCTTCTCTTGCACAGAACAATTCGACTTCCCGGAGACTACTCGAGTGGGTTCAAGAATACAGGCTCAGGCGTTCTCGACACCCTGGCCTCCGTACCTTGGTTCCTCCTTGGACTAGCAAGCATCGGGTACGAATATGTTGCATCTAGAGTGGATCTCTTCGCTACGGGATACCGGTCTCGCAATGGCTACCGAGACCTGCCTATCGATGAGGACGCGCAGATCCTGCGATTCGAAGACGAGGAGTAGATCAGGATCGGACATACGGAGAGATCTTGGATCGCGAGTTTGAATGAAAAAATCGAGCATCTCCGTAGGCTTCTGTTGTCTTTTTTTGGTGTGTTCGGCCATGGTGCGATACACCGACAGCTTGTTCTTCTACGAGACAATCACATAACTTATTGTGCTGCATGATGTGCTTTTGGCCATCGCCAATCGATATGAATATGATGCACGTAGCACTGACTGCAACGAATCATTGATTGCCGACCTCCTATCAGCCTTGGCACTTCACAGAATCCCGGCACTTATGTGAAAATGATATTCTGTCAGTACACTGCTTCAGGGTCACTAGGCCCAGCGTCTGCAAGTTTCATCGGTTCTTAAACTCCAGACTTGAGCTTCACTGCAATGCAGTGCAGGGTATGCACATCACACAGGCTGTAGTAAGTAATAATTCCAGAACTTGCTGGACTGACTCAATTGATGTTGACATTACTACTACAGTTTGAACCCTCCGAAAGTCGATGGTTTTGATCTGTAGACAATTGTCACTACGCACCAGAATGATCGTAACATCAATATCGCGGCACATGCTGGCACATGTCGGATGTGTTTGCAAGTACCTGACAACGCTCTATTATAAAACGCTGGGCCTTCTGCCATACCTCGGCGGAACGGTTGATCAACTTGCTGGGCAAGAAAACCTTCGACTATCACTCCCATTTCGCTGCTGGTGTCAGCTTCCATGATTTCTATCTTCATCGTCATTCTTTTAGGGATTGCTGCTGTGGAGGCTTCCCCTACCATATTCTCGAGGCAGACCACTACTCCGCTGAGTACCAAACAGGTCGACAGCTACAATACCTACACTTACCTTGCCAAGGCCACATATTGTGATTCACATGGCATCAGCTCGTGGGATTGTGGAGGTAGACAATTACGCTCTCCACACCTATCTCTCGAACTTGACTCTTCTTTGGGACAGCCCCCTGTTCTAACAATGCTGACTTTCAACTCGAGGCAAGTGGCAAGGACGGCGATAGTGTTCAAAATTGTGAGATTTAGACTAGGCTTTTGTTAGTAAATGAACTGACGTCTTACAGGGTATGCCGGATTCTCGCCGGCTCTCGCCTCGGTTGTCGTGGCACACCGAGGAACAAACGCTTCTCAAATGTTTGTCACTTCAGTGCGGTCGTCGACGCACAACTAATGCATGTAACGTAACAGTCAGGCGCTCACCACAGACTCGAATCTCTCTAAGGGCGAGCTAGATCGGACACTCTTCGCTCATATTCCCGATGACATTCAGGTGCATAATGGTTTCCGGGACGAACATGCCAAGTTTGTATCTAGAATTGTGTTTGTGTGCAGACCTGATCCCGTGGTCTAACAGAACAGCACACCAAGTCCTCTCTGCTGTTCAATCGGTAATGTCCAAGCATAAAACTAAGACTGTGACGTTGATTGGTCACTCCCTCGGTAAGTGATGCCTATCCTCCACGATCAGAGATACCTGATTGGGGTTGTTCTTATGGCCTTGCGAAACCAGGAGCTGCACTCGCCACGCTCGATTCGGTTTATCTTTTTGGTCAACTCCCTTCCTCCACATCGTTCAAAACTGTCACTTATGGTCAGCCGCGTGTGGGTAATAAAGCCTTTGCAGACTATGTCGACTCCAAAGTGCCCCTCACGCGTATCACCAACAAGAAAGATTTCGTTCCGATCATACCCGAACAAGATCATGGCTATGAGCACCCTTCTGGAGAGACACACATCACAAACCAGGGGGCGTGGTCACCTTGTTCTGGTAAGCACCTGCCTAATCTCAGTTATAAATGTGTTGCCTACTCGCCTTAACAAAAACAGGTCATGAAGACCATAGCAAATCATGCAGTGACGGTGAAGTATCTAACGTTGCTGAGGGTGTCGGGACAGACCTCGATGGCCCCTACAACGGAATTACATTGGGTCGCTGTGAGTGATGATATCTCAGCCTTCACCGACCACCAGGACAGTGGATTGGGTGGGGAGCAGGTGCGCTCGTGATGTGGACTGTAGACTACCTTTGGTACCCAGACACTACCTATTGAATGAAGATATTGCTAATGAAATGACTGGTTCCTTTCAAAAGCAACATTGAGCATCAGGCTCAGTTCTCGCTGACTGCAACGAGTCCGTTAGCCCAGACCTATTTCTGTTCTCCAGCGGAGGCCAGTGATGTCACGATTCAGGATAACTACAATAATATGAACACCAGACTTGTATACCAGCCTGGGTATCATAGACAGCGGCACAGATCTTCGAGCACATGAATCTCCTTCAATGAGTACGCAGGACACGACATATGGCAGACATAACTGAGCATAGGTAAATTATAATAAGTGAACGAAGTAAGACGATGGAATCGGGATGCTGATGACGGAGACATAGTGCGAAAGCTTTTAGGATTAAGTCGAATATAATTGTAAAGATAGATGAAAATACAAAACGTTGGCGCGGCCCAGCGCGACAACGTCCTTGTTGACAGAGTGCATCGAGCACTCAGCTTCAATCAATTTTAGCTTTCCATTGTGACCTCTTCGATTGTATCACCACAAGATCTGAAAACACCTTGCGATAATTGGATGGGAATTCTGGAAGCAGAATTGAGACTCAAGGGTCTGGGCGGATAAACACTGTTGTTTGTGCATGATGTTGGGAAAGACTGTCGTGGAACGAGCCCCAAAATAGCAGACGGCAAAAGCGAGCTACACTTGGTGGTTGGGGAGGATGGGAGTGCTGGGAGTGGCACGTTGGGTGGTGGCACGAGGGGGATGGGGGCGCGGATCGCTCGGCGCACACTGGCAATGGTATCAATCCGGG
>JBBPOH010000812.1:0-10078 GCA_038091335.1 Phylloporus arenicola | reverse complement strand
GCTAATGCCCCGATTTACTTTACACCACTTTACCCGCCAAAACGACCACTTAATTCGCTTTACAGCACTTTACTCCCACTTCCGCCCCCTCTCGCGACCTCGTACGGACGTAGCACGCTTGGATTGCACGTATCTATGCACCTGCAATGTTTGCAGCACCCCCCGACCGCCCGTTCCCCCTCCGCGCGCGCTCGCCCTCCTCCCCGTCACAGGGGGTTGCCGCTCTCGGACCGGCTAAGTGACTAAGCGAGGCACAGCCGCCGTAAATTTCTCGAGCTAAGTAAACAGTGAGAGAAAGCAAAGACTCACACCGCGCTCGCTTGAAGCTTTACCTCGGGCATCGTAGGAGGCGAAGATTAGGATGCCCACGGGCTCCGGAAAGACATGATAGATGGATGCTCCCAAAATGGACTGCACCATATAACATGCCACCGCGACGACGCCAACAGTACACTCAAGAGAGCATCGACCAGCAACTTCAGCAGATACACCTCCTCGATGCATCTTCCTCTTCCGAGAACCTGGAACAGCTTGGTCCCATTATCAAACAAATCCATGCAAACCGACAACAGGAGGTTTATCTTCGCAACCTTCAAGCACTAATCGAAGCAAAAGATGCAGAGATAGAGGGTATCTGCACAGAAAACTACCAAGAGTTCATCTCTTCCATCTCTATCCTCTTCACAATCAAGTCGTACACGACCAACATCCGCGAGAAGATTGCAGTCTCGGATGAGAGCGTCGGGCAGCTTGGAAAGGGACTCGTCGAAAAGAAGAGGACTCTATTACAGTCAAAGAAGACAGCTTCAAATCTCGACGAAGCGATCGACACGTTTCAGGCTTGCTTGAAGCTTCTCGATGTCATCGACCGCATTGGCGACATGATCAAAGAGGGCAGGTTCTGGAGTGCCTTGCGAGTGAGTCGAGCGGAATTTGCTTGCGTGTTTTGTGCTCAACGAGTGCTCTCTGGAGTCCTTGGAAGATATTCAGACCATTCCATTGACATCGCTGTCCCAAACGCCATTATACCAGCATATATTGTCTTCCTTGCCCTCGCTTCGACTCCAGGTGCAAAATGCCGTTACTGCGTCCATGAAACAGTGGTTACTCGAGATCAGGAATGTTACGGCTTCGGTGGGGAGAGCGGCCATGGAGTATATGGAGACACGCGCACGAAAGTGGAGAGCCCGCCGTGAAAAAGATCCCATGTTGAGATCAAGTCGTGTGGGCAGCGCAGTTGAAATGGTCACATATGAAAGAACTGATAGTATGTCCTGTTCGTGCCATATTGACTGTGATTTTGAAAGCCGTCATGTACAGATAATGTTCTTGACAAGGACAAGATTAAAGTCGATTTCCAACCGCTATATCAATGCGTCCATATCTATATTTCTCTAGATTCGCTCGATGACCTCCGCACCTCCTACCAAGCCGATCGCAAGGTTCGCCAACTCTACATGGTTTCTAGGTTTAAGCTAACCCTCCATTTAGGCCCAGTCTGACCTAATTCTTCCTACTCCCCTCTCGTTATCTGCCCTCCCCTCCCTCTTGGAAGAGATATGCGGCTTCTTCATCATAGAATCTCACGTGTTGGACACTACCTCTGGCTTCCGCTCTGAACGGGAAATTGAGGAGCTTTGGGATGCAGTTGTGTCTCGATTATCTTCAGCGATCGGCTCGGCCTTGGTGGACCAAAAGGATCCCGACACATTTTTGAAAGTGAAGGAATGTCTAACGGCGTTCGTCATGACACTCGAGGTAACTGTCGCGTATCATGCCTCGATTGTGACGTCAAATGACCTGGTTTCACAGTCATATTCCTATTCAACACAGTCCCTCCATTCCCTAACACTCGCTTTATTCGAGAAATATACCGGACTTCTCGAAACGGAGTTTAGTCGGAAGTTAGATTCGGTGTGTTTTATACAATGTCTCGATCCCTTGTCTCAAGCAAGAATTCTTCCAGGTTGTACTCGATGATGATTACTTGCCAATGTATGTCACTACGTCGTCGGAGCAAGAGTCTGTGTTGAACAGCGTATGGCTGAGCGCTTCCGAAAAGGAGAGCCTTGTCAAGTAATCTCGCGCTCATTTTGTATGGACGATAACATACTCATCTACTCACAGAAATTCTGTGCCACTCACTCTACCCTGGTCCCAAAGCTTTTACCTTTGTTGTCAAGATGTACGTTTGCTTCCATTGTGGTGAGGAGCATTAATAACATCCACAGATTCGAGCCTTTATCCAACAGTTTTATCAGTTTGTTGAAGGTGTATCGCAACACCATAGTAACATTGACGATCTTCTGAGTCAGGTAAGGCTTTGTGACTACTTCGGCCTAACCCTCGTTGAGTGCTCTTTTCTAGTCACTCGATAAACTATTGTCGAACCACATAAGTGACAGCATAAACAAACGGATTCAAAGCACATCAGCGCTGTCCCAGGTCACACAGATTGTGACCAACCTGGAATACTTCGAGGTAGTGTGCACTGAGCTAGGTCGATCACTAACAGACCTCAGGTGGTGTCCATTTCCCAAAGGGTCCGCGAATGTACTCATTCTCTATAGGTCCACACAACGAGGAGGAACAATTCGTCTTGCTTCGTCGCCATTTTCCGAGCCATTCCAACGATCTCGAAGGCGAATCACGGCCCTTATCGCCTCGAAGCTCGACGACTTTTTTGATCTTTCTGAATACGACTGGACACCACAGGGCCGCGAAGAGATGCCGAGCATGTATCTCTACGAGCTCGTGAACTGGCTTACGACCGTCGTCGATTCACTTGCACTCAATGATACCTACAAGGACGAAGCTTACAAGGGTGCTATAGGATATATCGCCGAGTGTTTCATGGTACAGATATCCTTTGGATTGTGTGCTTGGCTGACATGAACGTGAAACAGAACTTTATGATTGGTCCCAAAGTGCCAGCGATGAACGAAAATGCGATTGCCAACATGGTGACCGACATGACATTCCTGGAAGGCGAAGTTGCGAGGATCGGACAAGGACATCTCAAATCATCGTTTGTCGAGCTTCATTCCGTATGTATTCGGACTCTTCTCCGTTTTTTTCCCTCGCTCTGATGGTGCTTGCAGATGGCCAAGATTGTTCTCACAGATGCAGTGCAAGATTATATGAGCCCAAGCGTCCGACAAGCATCCTACAGCGAAGTCAAACCCAAGAGGCTCCAGGCGCTTTTGGAGAAGCTTGCCAAGTATGGAGCCACAAGGCGTGACAATCCATCGAGAGAGAGAGCTGAGAGACGGAGGAGGGAGGCAGAGATGTTGCAGAGGATGAGCCTTACATATACCTGATTCGTTGGTTGAACGAGACACTTTATTCCAGCTGGGATGATGGTGCACGGTATGAAACATCTACTGCATACTTGCAGCAAGAAAAAAAAACCTCGCGGTATTTGCAAATGAGGAAGGCATGAAAAGTACCAAGTAACAAACGGTTTATCATTCAACGTTGAGGGGAGATGACCAGTCAAGTGCACATACGGGACCAACTCAGAAAGATCTACTCTGGCTCACGGCCTCCGCTTGTTGATGTTGGTCGCCAACCACTCAAGGCCCTCGTACAACCCATCACCTGACGTGGCACAAGCAGCCTAGAGCGGATTACATGTCAACGAAGCCTGGTGATATTCCGAATCCGACACTGACCTGGATATACCATGTTCGCTGTCTAAGCGCTTGGAGACCAAGTTTGTCGGTGATTTCAGCCGCATTCATCGCATTGGGAAGATCTTGCTTGTTGGCGAAGACAAGAAGAAGGGCATCCCGGAGTTCATCCTCGTTCAGCATTCGTTGAAGCTCCTCACGGGCCTCCGAAACACGCTCCCGATCATTCGAGTCAACGACAAAGATGATTCCTTGCGTGTTTTGGAAATCTGGGGTAAATGTTAGACCACGATAAGCGTCACAACAGGACAGCAACGCACAGTGCCTCCACAGAGGGCGGATCTTGTCCTGTCCTCCGACATCCCACACGGTGAATGAAATGTTCTTGTATTCAACAGTCTCGACATTGAAGCCTGCAAACAGTAAGAAAAATGAGCACAGCACAACAAGTCATATGCCTACCAATCGTAGGAATCGTGGTGACAATCTCGCCAAGCTTGAGCTTGTAGAGGATGGTTGTTTTACCTGCAGCGTCAAGACCAACCTAGAGAGATAAGTTGACGACGTGGTCTTTGGGAAAGGATACTCCAAGTCCGTACCATCAAAATACCTGGTAAAATGGCGACGTCAAGTTCGTGCGGATATAACGTAGACATAACACTTACGCATTTCCTTGTTTCTGAACAAGACGGAAAGTATCTTCGAGATCGACATGCCCATTGTGTGTTGCGAAAAAAAAGACGAAGTTGTTTTGTCGAGTTGTAAGCTGGAGGTAGAGTGCAAGTTTGGTTTGGCAGGGTAACGTGTGGGACGCTTTTTGAACTCCGCAAGTGGCAGTGACGCGTACTTAGTCTACGTGTCATCTGTATAGACGCGCTCAAGTATGTAAATGCAGATTTTGTTGGCTCAGTCCTAGCTTTCTGGCGTGAGGATTCCGGGGTGGCACACCGAGAGCCAAACCAATTTCTGTAGCCCACGATTGATAGCACGTGGCGGCCATGAAGAAAGGGTCCAATCTATTGCAAGAAAAAGGAAGACATGATGCTACCCAACTGACCGATGATATGATGGTGATGTCAAATGTACTGGTGCGAGAGGGAATGCGAGATGAGGAGAGTAGATGAGTATCAGTACAGAAAATGATGGAACACGTGGCGACGAAGAGATTACAGGTGTTCTATGCGGCACAATTAAGCTGGTTCTACAGTAGGTGAGATGGAATGATTAGCACACAATGGGCGAAAGTATTCCTGTTCGCTGTCCGAGCGTCGGTTATCGACTGCCCGTGACGATGCGAAAATACACTCATCCTGCCAGATGGGCATCCACTTTTTGGCGCCACCCGACATAATACGGAGAAGTTGGGCTCGGCTGATATCCGCAGAGCTCGAACAAGACAAGCTGTTCGTGGAATCCAGCATTAAACCAGACTTGCTCGCGTGCTATAGAATAGGACCCGATCAGAGGCTAGCAAATGGACACACGAGAAGCACCAGCCTTGTCGAACTTCCAACATCGCTTGCGTAGCATCAATCCGGCGAGTGCACATCACTACGCCCCATTAACGAGGAACCCCAGCCACGTATGAATTGAGATCACTCACGGTATGCAGCGACGACAGTCGCACTGCGAGTAAGACCCTGGTGGCAATGCACGAGGACGGCGCCTTCGCCCGAGATGGCTTTGTCTATGAACCGGCAAGCAGAGGGAAGCCAAATCAAGAGATCGGCAAAATCGACATCTTCGACAGGAATTCGCAGATGAGCGATACCAGATTCGGGTATCTCTCCAGGGATGGCATCGTTACAAACGGATACAATATGGGTAATTCGGCGTTCTGTTAACGTCCGAGGGGATCTAGCCGCGTGGACACTAAGAGTACAAGGTTCAAATCAGAAACTGATACGTCACGGGACTAATTAGCGTCATACTTTCCGAGATACAGCCTGCCGGGGATGACTGTATCGACGTTCTTCCAGCCCATGATCCCTGGCTGATGCGCCTGGAATTCCTGTTAGAATGTCGAAGGCGACGTCTCGGCACATTGTTGGTTTTGTAGTTTCTGAAAGACACCAGCGTTTAGCAGCGACAGGCGACCCGGAATATCGAGTAACCGTACGCCACGATGGCTTGAAAGCAGAGGTATGTCGATGATGTTCGATGGCAGTGTGAAAAAGTCGCGTCATCACAGCCAGAGGGACCCGCAGAGGAGGAGAGTCGAAATGCGGTGTTGCAGAAAGAGTACGCGGAATGGAGAGGCGCGCTCACCGCCACCGACGCGGTGGACATGACGCAAGGGCGGCCATTGTCAGTGAAGCATTTGACAAACCACACGGTAAGGATTATTGTGAGCCGTACCGAAGGGTAATCCTGTGCTTGTCTTAGTACTGTCGCCAAATTAGGTACGTGGTCGGCGTTGTCGTAGCGGACATAACGGACATAAACCTGTTATGGAAGGTGACCCCGGAAATGAGGGTAGCCGTGCCGGAGCTGAAGCACCCAAAATAACATATCAGCTCGACCTGTCCTGCTAAGATCGGTGCGGTGCGGTGACATTGACAACTCACTTGTAAGTCAAAGCGCGTACCTTGCTAATTTTCACCCGCATTGCATGTCACAAATGCGGGGTACGAGGTACAGCTGCCGCATCTGAGCGGCAAGAGACCATGATATCATGCAGTCATATTTGCTGACTTGTGTCTTTCTCTTTCCTCCATCCATTCCATTTTCTCCGGCTCCCGGGTGCAATACCTTTGCTAACGGTGACCATGCATGGAACACGCCTTCGCCACATCGCTAAACGGCCACGGGGCTAGATGGGAACATAACGAGGTTGTCGCCTAGCTGACACAGGTGTCTGCAACGTTGAACGTGTCAGCGGGCTGGACTGCGCGTGCATCCTGCGAGATGGGGGCGCGGAAGACAATAAACGTGGCGGCCTGCAGGTAACGTCGGGAATAGCCGCCACAAATGAAGGCTTCATAAAAACGACCTGCACGAATCGCCGCATCAACACCTTTTCCCTACCAAAGATCCTAGATGCTGGAAATCGAGTGGAAGTCATCTGTAAGTCGATCTTCTCCGATTGTCGTCTATCCCCCTCTTATACCCGAATAGCTTTATCACTCAAATGGTCGGCTTCGCAGTCGGCCAAAGGCCTCGACAGTGCACGGCTGGCTCGTCAAATGGCGCGCTACGTTCAGCGGCAATGAGCGCCTTCGCAAGGACGGCATACGCGAAATGCGCGAAGCCAAACTCGTGCGGGAACAGAAAAGGCAGCGAAAGGCAGCCCGGAGGGCCAAGGCGGGTGCATCCAAGCCTCGTTTCCGTCTTTGGCCGATCTCATTTGGCAAGAAGAAGCAACAATCAAAGGCAAAAACATCAACTCGCCCGCCTCATCGCCCTTCTTCCAAAGACCGCAGTCACGAGAGCACTCGACGCCCAACTTTGCCAAACCACTCCCCACGGCCTACCCCCAGCAGCAGCCGGCGCCCCAGTCAGATCCGCAAGGGATCGGTGGACTATAATGCACGTAGCTCACGAAAGGCCTCTCACGACAGTCGGAGGGATAACGTTCGAACTGTAGAAAAAAAACGTTGATCCACCGTACCATGCAGCTGGCACTGCATATTTATCATTCCACGGACACATATTTATGCCATTAGATACCTTGCATACAATCATTCCAGTCGGGGAACCGACTACACGGTGTCCTCCGACCTGCACTAGATGTCCCTTGCTACAGCGTAGGAGAAGGTTGAATGTTCCGTAACAGGAGTCAAAGTGCCAGAAAAGCAACGTGCTGTTAAGTTGTCAGTTGACATGAGTCAAGACCCACAATCTTTCCAAGTCCTTACGTATGAGCTTAGCGCAAGTTGTCTCCCGTGCCGGACTTTGCTCTCTTCCTCTTACGCCTCCTCCTTTTCTTTTTGAAACCGTTGTTCAGCTCGCTCCCATTGCCGGGCTTATCAGTGAATTCCGGTGGCCCGTCAAGATTTAACAACGAAATGCTAGCTTTATCAGGTATTGGCACGGAGTTAGCGTGGAGTCCAATTGATTCTGCACTTATTATTCCCGGGACCGGAGCTTCTTCGGTTCAGAAAAGAATGAGGCAAATGCGTGGTCAGGAAGTACAAAATTCTAAGCGCACCGGAAGTTTGCCGGGACGATTCCAAACGCGAGGGGACGATTGTGCTAGGCGTGGTCTGAGTAAGCAACCTCATAGACACCAACGTCACTGACCGCTGATCTCCCGGCCCTATCTGCTGTTCCTTCGTGGAGCATGAATCTACCGGGGCCCAATTACTATACTGCATTGAACGGGAGGAGAACCCTGACTTATTATGGGACCCAGAGTCGAACCATTTAGTAGGGAAACCGCATGTTTGAGGCCATTCTCCACGGGGAGATGTGGATCAGCTTCCAAGCTGGGTTTTCTTTTTTTCTTGCTGCCTTCAAGTCGAAAAGGGTCCAATTTCGTTTTTCGTTTAGCTGGTCTCCCTTTATGCTCCTCATTGTCTGATTTCGGGGAATCTGGTGGATGCGATTCGGCGACATGGTTATTTACTCCTTTCTTCCCCAGTCTACGTTGGAGTTTAGTGGCCTCGTGAGCCAATGGCGACGTCGATGGAACAGAGGCACCGACGCCGAGTCTGTAGACATTTTATGTCGTAGATATATCACACGCATGATATTGATGGATACCTTGGCGGCCGGCGTAGCTCTTCCTCGAGTATCGATGTTGCATTGACGCCACTGGACCCAAGTTGCGCAAGATAAGTAGGTTTTATCCAAGATGAGACTAGATTGTGTGCAAAAGACATAGTCATGTCAACCTGAGCCTGTAGGCTCTCCGGGTCGACATCATCTTCGGTGACCATCGAGAAGACAGGGACAAGAGTTTTTTCTCACGGCGTCATCGACTTGGTCTTCGACGTACTACGGCATGGTGAACAAACGGAAAAGGGACGAACTGAGCGACAGTGATTCAGAGGAAGCTACACCGGGAAGACAAATCCTCCCTGTCGCAAATCTGCCGTACGACTTTGATCAAGAACCACAAGATGGCATGCAATATCTGTTCATGGTCAGGTACCGTTTTCATTTCACTGCGGATTCAACTTGCATTCACAGGCATGTAGACGAGATGCACGCCGATTACCTGACGTGACCAGAGCGCCGAACCCATACCAAGTGATCGAGACAGTGGTCACGCACACGTTTACCCCCTCGTCCACCGATGTCCTTCCCTCTGAGGAGTGGAGGGTCGCATTTCAAACACATTTCTACAACCTGAGAAAGGCGTGTGCATCTCAACGTTGTTATGATGCTTGTATTCATTCGCCACAGAATCTCATCCAGACAACTAATGTCGACCACGCTCATCCAGGTTCAAAACGGAGGGTCATTCCAGAGAAAAAAGATAGGGATGCGTGGTGGAAGTTTCTCACTGGCCATCCCGAATCCGCATGGTGTCCAAAGGACCGATCCGCACGGAAGAAACCTGCGGGTAGCGTGCGAGCTTTCGCACACTCCGCTGCTGCTGTATTCAGTGTAGATGTGACGAGCCTACCGGAGCAGGCAGGCGATGAATCTTCTCGATTTCCATCTGCATCCACTGTTGACGTTCCGGGAAATGTTTCACGACAGCCGGGTTCCGTTGACCCTGCGCGGAGCGTAGAAGCAGCCGATGTCTTGGTATCGTTGAAGGAAGGTCAGGAAGATCGCATCGAGCAACTGTCACCTCCTCAGGTTACGCCGAGCCACCTACGGGAAATTGACCATGTATGGCGCCTACTTCTTCATTCCGTCTTCTTCGCTCAATTTGCATGCAGAGAATGTCAATGCACCTCCTGATGTATTTTACACACTGGATAAATATCCATCTACAGAATCTCGGCGATCGGTCGACAGCGATATCTGTCAGCCACGGGCAATGGATATTTGCGCTTCTCACCAAAGTAGAGGATCAACTCTCCGCTGACGAGATGAATCTTATGCGCAATCTCGCCCGCGCGTGTCTTGGGCTTATTCAAGAACACAAGGGCGAGCCTGCATTGGCTGGAGACGTTTCAAATCTGAACGACACGAAACACATGTCGGAAGGCTCTTGCTGGGTAATTTTCGCTGCGATTGCAGGGTATTGGGGTCAAAGGGACCTTTGGGCTGACGCGGAAGCGACATTAGTAAGACCCTGATCGCTTGCGAGTGACATGGCTTGGCACTTGCACCCGTACAGGATTTCTGCATACTCTTTTGCTGTAGTAGACACTCGGCGACGGCCAGTGTGAGTATTTGTGTTATTTGATCAGGGGCCGAGGCTCCCCTTTTTTTTTTTTTCAGATATGGTCGTGGGAAACGGAAGTGCTGTAATCACCTCATCGCCTCGAGGTTAGGGCCCTCTAGTACTAAAGCGCACCCGAAATGGCGGCTATGCATTTTCAACC
>JBBPOH010000811.1:0-10082 GCA_038091335.1 Phylloporus arenicola | reverse complement strand
CAGGCCAACGTTTGTCGTTTGTGAAAATTTAGCTACGCATCCAGTCAACAATATTCAAATCTTCGGCGGAAGGACGACACTCACCAAAGTCTTGAAGATACAACCAGTTTGCCACCATCAAGATGATGTCAAATATCATGGCGAGTGCCGCCCAAGCATCGTCTAGCCAGAGACGCCCTTGACGGATGCGCTCGAACAAGCGGAACGAAGTCACAAGCGTCGCGACAATGGGCAAGACCGTGTTGACAACTTTAGATTTGTTAGTGCCAATGGTCCAGAATAGTCGTCGACATGCTACCTTCAGTTTGACCAATTGTTGGTCCACTGGGAGCCGACATGTTGGCTTCCGAAGATGGGGGCAGGAAGATGAGGGCGTGAGGCTCGCCCACACGACTCGTTACCTTTTAAGCATCTTCCAGAAGTCGACCTCGTTGCATTACAACTCTACTAGCCCCGATGATATACTTTCGCCACAGCCTTGCTCGTATATAAATTGAGTTCCGCCTCGCCACAGGACCGCTTCCCAGGCCCCCTGCGCGTCTTGCCAATGCGCCAATCGAGGCGTGCTACTAGCTGCAGCTGCAGGCATCTGCAATGGCGGACGAGTGACGTTATCGCTTGACGACTCCAGCTATTCAATTTGCTCTTTCATCAATCCAAAACAGGCTTAGTTACCCTTGGGGCCCGAGCTCTTCCATCGGGTAGTTTTGCAGATGGGCTCTTGCACAACATTGTATGTAATTATATAGCCCCGTTTTCCCCAGTTGGCGTTATGTAGTTCATCTCGCCACGCGCCGAGAAGCCGGGCGATCGGAGTCCAATTTCTTTCCCTGAATCAATCACGGGCGTTTGCATATCAATTCACACGCTTCGGACCTGTGACGATTCGTTTATGTGAGATAGGCTGGTCTGGAGTTCCTGCGAGCGTTGGGTTCTCCCATGGTCCAAGAGTGTATAGATCAAAGGAATCTTCTATGACAAGTCGACGACTCGACGGTCGACAGACTGGTCTCCACTTTACATGACATCGGCATTTTCCGTTGTTGCCGATCAGCTGAATAAGCATCATACATCAGCCGCATCGATTGCGAGAAGCCGCTCATTTACACCATATAAACCCGTACAATGACCAGATTGACGCTCAGTTGACCATTCGAAATGCCCATTCAAGGCCTCACCCACCAGTTTGTGCGTTCAGATGACGGGACCGTAATCTACGCGGATGCTGTCGGAAACCCATCCCTTCCAGGCATCATCTTCATTCACGGCCTCGCACTTTCGTCCATCGTCTTCGAGGACCTGTTTCAGGATCGCACGCTCCTGAATAAGGCCTATCTCGTAAATAATTTCTGTTTATTCTGCCCTTGAATTGCCCTTGATCAGGTGCTGGGCCTCCTTAGGTGCGTTACGATCTACGGGGTCATGGGCGCAGCGGAAACCCCCTCAAAACAGAGGCACATGAGTCCGCTCGCTACGCCCAGGATTTTATGGCTGTAGTAAAGGCCTTCGACCTGACTAAACCTTATCTCTTTGGGTGGTGAGTGGCGAATCTTTTCTGTGTCTAATATTGCCGATCGATGTACAATGGATTCGCAGGAGCCTTGGCGGTATGTGATCTATTCGTGTCATCACGATCGCAATGTCTGAGAACGGGTGATTTGACTAGCCACGATCGCAGTGGACGTTTTGCAATACACGAGTCCCAATCCTTTGAGCGGACTCATATACGCGGCTCCACTTCCTTACACCGGGCCCATCATGAAAGACTTGGGCAAGCCATTGATCGAAGAGCTCTCCAAACTAATATTTTCTCCGGACGCCGCATCGTCTATTGACGGAAGAATCAAATTCGCCCGTTCCGTGTTTGTGGACCCAGACAGGGTCGACTATGTCACCTTCCTTTCGTGGGTCGGCGCAACTCTTCATATCACCGCAGAGGGATTCAGGCATGCGGTATCCAGACCGCAAGATCCCTCTGCACTTTTCAAGGCTGGGAAAGATGGACTACCCCTTCTCATCCTCTACTCAGACGATGATGCCCAGATAAATAACGAAGTGTCTGTGAATCAAGTCGGCCCCTACTTCGAAAACAAGAAGGCTGTCCTTGTTCCGCGAGCTGGGCATGCTGTGTTTTACGGATCCGGACAAGATCCTGTCGTGAAGGAGATTGTTGCCTTCATCGGAGGAAATGTTGAGAACTGATGTGTAACAGATGATCATAGGATCATCGGAGGAGCGAACGTATTTTGTACATTTACGCATCCCAAGGGAATCCTTGCTGTACTTGGGCGAGGTGAACTGTTGACATGGCAGTGATATATGGGGTTCTGTTGCGGTGTAGTATCCAGTATCCAAGTTGAAATCCTTGTAAAATCGCATTGGAGCGGGATCAAGAAGGCCATCTCTACGTAGCTGGCGCAACATCGTCTCCAATCAAAAGCACTCTTGATCGGATCTATGCGACGGCAGTACGGATAGCTTATTAATTGGGGACAAATGATCAACAGGACGACGTACGCCCAATCGTGATGAAGTATGACAATGTGCACATTGGGATCGGCGTGCCATGCCATGGCATCCAGGACCACAGCTGTACGACTGATGCTGTGTAGTCCAGCCTCTACGTCCACATGAGCAAGTGCATTTGTTTATGACCGCCAGTCATCGATTCATCTGGCACACTGGGCGGCCTGTCCCTCAAACACGACCGTGAGCGGCGACAACGGTTGAACGAGAGTGACGAACTCAACGAAGACAACGACGAAAAATCGGGTTATGTAAGCGGCGGTGAAAGTTGCACCAGCATCTTGACTCTGCCCCGCATGTCGGCCCCGTCACGGTTTTATAGACTGCCTCACTTCACGGGAAGTTGATGTGGATCTGGCCGTACGTTCTCGCGTGCAAGTCCAACTACTGACCTTCCGCTCCTTATCACAAGGTCGGATGCCCAGAAAAGCGCTCAGTTGCATGATTTTCAAAGCCTTTTTCTCAACATTTTCATACGTATAATGCAGTCGCCGGGGACATTGCTAATTTCTACAAACTTTTGACCTCCTACACGCGGCGCGAGTCGTTTTAGTGGGTGTGATGTACACGCTTATACCGCTGACAGATCGTAGCGCTGAATGGTGTGAAATTTTAGTTGGCGACCTCCAAGCTAAACGGGCGATTCAGACGAGAAAGGTGGAGCGAGTCCTCACATTAACTAATAAGCAACAGCTAATGGGGCTGGTTTGACAGGCATTTCAGGCAAATCCTCCGCGGCTATTTCCGCCTTCTCTTCCAAGCTTGCCAAAATCATCCAGTGTCACTGTTGCAATCTCGATGCCAACCACGGTCGGGGAATGAGGATCGTGCCGCACCCTCTGCCGTATCGGCTGTGGGCCAAACGTGATGATAGATTTGAGTTCATTTGCCGAAAACATCGCGGTGTCTTCAGTGCCAATGCGACAGAGGAATGCAATGACAACACTTAGGTTTGCCACAATCACGCTAACAGACACCTGGAGAAACAATAGAACCAGTACTTTTCAGAATAGGAAGTTGAGTCTGCGCCGTCTACCCGGCAGAAGACACCCAACTTCACAATGGGGTAATCACGCATGACACCGTCTTCGACAGAGCATGCTGCGCTTCAGGACATCAAAAGTTCGGTCGCAACTCACGGACAGAAATCATCTTGATCGGAAGGAATACGACGACGGACTCAACCATTTGAGACAAGACCGTCACAGGAGGACAGCCATCCTGATCTTCTGGCTGGGCATTACAGTTACTGCAGTAGCGACCTATGGTTTCGGTTCTCTCGACGTGCAGTGACGCCGCATGTCTTTCGCGGAAACGTGGAAAAAGACTGTCTTGTCGCGGCTTGCCCGAGGAGATGCCTGCGAAAGGCTCGCGTCTTGTGGTCTGATTCGCCTGCAAGACATCGATGGCTCGTGCTCGCATGCATCTGCCAGCAGCTGGCACCGAAAGCAGCAAGGTGCTCAACGGTATCGTTTCTAAAGCCAAGTCTTTGTCTATCTCACAACATGTGCGTAGCGTAAACCACTGTCATAAGGAAGATCGCTAATATTTACGAACACGGAAGTACTGACAGTATGCGTAGCATGACTGACAGGAGCACTGCGGCAATGTGGCCTCCGAGCCCGCGAAGTCCAAGATGTACGGGTGATGCAAGCGAGAAAGATACCTTTGTTATACAAGAGGCCTGTTTTAAACACCAGCTGACAGAACTGGTTTAGCAGGCCTTTCGGACAAAGCATCCGTATCCCCGCTGTTTCTGAGTTCCTTCCTAATCCCACCAGAGTCGTCCAGTACAATTGTCGTGGTGTCAATGTCGACCACGGTCGAACGAAGAGGATCGCGGTGCACCCTTGGTCGAAGCGGCTGTGAACCGAAGGTGACAATAGATTTAATGTCGCTAGGTGAAAACGCTGCAGTTTCTTCAGTACCAATGCGGAAGAAGAACGCGACGACAACGCTAAGATTTGCCACGATCAAGCATACAGACGTCTGACGAGAGAATGAAACCACGTCTACGTCATGCTGTAATAACGGATGAAGCTGGCGCCATACCTCGATTATCGCAGTCACACTCTCCTTGATTCCACTATTGGTGAACACGTAGTATGCATGCACGAGGCAGACAATTGTGGTGATTGCAGAGGCTGAAAATATGGAAATAATTCGGATCTTCTGAGACCAACTGAGTCTAAGCTTGTAGGCTATTTGGCATGGAATTATTATCAAGAGGGCATCACCAAGCACGTCGGCTGGATCAAGCAAGTTAGGTGGCTGGACTTTGCGCTTCATATTGCGAGCTTACTGATGATTCGTGCGATAGCAATTTCTGGACCTAGTTCGCATTGAGGACGAGGATCCGATTTCCAGCCAGGTTGTGATTCACATATCCACAAGGATTGGCCGAAAAGGATTCCCCATGTCATCAAAAATGCAACGAAAATGACTTACAAGACCTTTCTTAGCGTGCTGAAGGGGTTCGTGAGTCGGAAGACGGTGAACAAAATGGAGATTCTGGATGCCCTAAATCCAGCCTGAGATGGTGCATGATCAACGAAAGACCAAGACGGCTGTCATACCAAACAATTGCACAGAAAAATTGTAGGATTCTTCATGCGATATGAGTGCGCGCGCTAACATGATCAAAATATAAAGATCACGTACACATAATACAACGCTATGTTTTCCGATTGAGAATATTGCTCTGGATAATGTTTCACGGTCAGTGACGCGCTTTCTTGTAGAGAAATGAATAGACGTTTACCGTAATTGTGAAGATACAAATAATTCGTTACGCACTCGATGGTATTGAACATCAAAGCAAGGGCCGCCCAGGCATCGTCGAACCACAGACGGCGTTGACGCATCCTCTCAGCCAGACGAAACAATGTGACTAACGCTGCGACAATGGGTAAAGCCAGGCCAACGGCTTTAGATTCAGTGTCAGTAACATCTACGAACTTGTCGATATCACTACCTTCATCTTGTTGGATCGTCGGTCTACCGGACGACGACATAATGCTGCCTTCCGGGGATGAGAGAGGGGGATTCAAGAAACGTCCAAGTAGGATATTACTCTTTAAGCGTGTCTGACGGTCTCGTTGTCTCGCAGATATACATAGGTGCTGGATACTCAATTGCATCTTCGCCCTCTCATCAGCTCAAGTTCTCAGGCTGAGCATGCTGCGTGGATATAGAAGCTTCAGAGGATGAATTGAACTAAAGATATCACTTCCGCCGCGGATCATGATGCCACATGATACTGGTTGGTCAGCGCGGTTCCCAGAGCATAGTGCTTGAAGTGCTTCATCGTTTTGCCCCAGAATCATGTGTCTGGACCTATGCCCTTTGAATGACGTGGCACTCGGAAAAGGCGCAGCGGCGTGTCCTAATTATCAAGTAGCCATCCTCCGGGCCTTATAAAGTATTGTCCTCTGAGCGACGCACATTCACCGCTCACCCATAGCACGTCTTCTCGGAGGATAGGACCGTACACTGAGGAACCCCGTCGGCACCAAGCATTTTCAATGGACGGTGTCGCACTTCCGTCTATCGTCGTCAAAGTGATGTTTCAAGAGCACATGGTGTCTTGTATGTCTTGTACGCTATCCGCATTTGTCCTGCTCCATGGAACGTTGTGTTGCGCACTGCTCGGGTGCGGCACAATTTGCGTGGTCAGTTGCCGAGATCTTGACGGAAATTCGCCTGGGTCCGATCGTAACGCTTTCAGTATCTGGTCATCAGAAGTGTCGTAAAGGCCGCAACCTGTATCATAAGTACTACTCAGTCAGTTATCCCCTTGACGCATGGTGGGTTGTTCCTGTGCTTGCCATTATAGCCCAACCTCGTGTTCATCTCACCAAGCCGAGTCGCCTTGAAGGTAAGTATGGATGAGTCATAATCAGGAGAAATGGCAGCGAGACATCACACTAGTTACAGGACTCCAATGCATTGTATCCGGTTCTCCTGATGTAATTATCCATGGCTTACACCAGTGACCAGTCGTATGGCACTGATCGGATACCAGGACTGCCGCTGCAAGGATCGGGTGTGTCCCCTTCGACGTCTGTGAGGCCCGATGATCGTCCGTTATCGTGCCACCGTGGGCATCAAGCGCATCCTGTGAAAACCATCAGTTCCTGACGTGCTTTTCGCTGAATCTGCGACTCTACCCGGAACAAGGCACTCAACACGACAATGGGATAATGCGGCGCCATCTTCAACCCGCAAACGGGGACATCGTGTCGCCAAGACGGACTTTGTTTCTTGATCGGAACAAACAAAGGGAAATTCCGGTGTTCATTGCAAGTGGCGTGGGTAAATAAATCAATGTCCAAAATGGAAGGTATCGAGAACGAGCTGTCCTAGATGAGTATATGGCAGAAAGCCTACACATGATGCAGCATGCATCATGACCCGAGTTTGGCAGACTATATATTATACTCTGGTCTGGTCAAAATCTGGTCCCTCTTCCCGATCAACTCGTTGACATCGCTATATCCGGTGAGACCCATCGAGAGACTAAAATCGCAAATGGTCTGCCTCAAGATCTGCTCGACACCTTCCTGTCCTGCGATAGCAAGGCCATACACATATGGACGCCCGACTGTGTGAGAATAGATGGTCAAAATGACTCAAGGAGAAATAATTGATCAGACTGACTCAAGACAGCTTGAGCGCCTATTGCAAGTGCCTTGATGATATCGCTTCCCGTGCGAATGCCCGAGTCAAAGAGAACAGTCAGCTTTCCGGAATCTTGCGCGGCGCGGACTTGGGGCGAGCGCATAATCTTGTCGAGCGCATCCAACGAACCTATCGCGCCATCCAGTTGACGACCACCTTTCAGGGTTCCAAACGTCGGAAAAGCAACTGATGAAAAAACCCACGAACATACCATGGTTGGAAACGACGATTCCCTCGATTCCATATGCGATTGCTTTTTCTGCGTCCTGCACAGCCGACAAGCGTTGATATGGTCAACAGAAATTCACACTGAATACCACCCACGGACACGCTTTGGATACCCTTGAGTACGATAGGCCCATCCCAGTTTTCCCTGATGAACCTCAAGTCCTCCCACGACCTAAAAACGCCTGAGTTTGCCTCTTTTATCCAGTTTTTCCCTAGCATGAAGTTCCTTGACACGTGTTCATCACCCTTGTCAGCAGCTTCCCAAAGCTTTTCAGGTTCGAATGGGAATTTGGTAGTTTCGGCTTTGCGTGGCTCTAGACCAAACCGTTTCATGAACACCGGATCAGACGTTCCGACTTGAACGCCAACGCCGTATATAAAAGGGAGATAAGCGGTCTCAATATCGTGCGGGCGCCAACCAAGGCACCCGGAATCGACCGTAATGACGAGCGCAGTGAACCCATTTTCTTTTGCTCGCTTCAGTACCGAGAGGGTGACTTCCGAGGTACGGGGCCTGAGGATCCACAAGAGCCGTGAGCGGTCCAGCCAAGGCAGATGATTGCGCTCACCAGTATAGTTGGTACCACCTGTGGCCGTTGGGGCCGTTGGCCGCGGCCACATCTTCGATGGATCGAGAGGCTGCATTACTCATAATGTACGGAACGCCGACATTTGCAGCTGCGCGTGCAGCCGCGAGTTCGCCGTCTGGATGTAGAAGACCTTGTGCACCAAGGGGCGCAAGGAACAACGGGGCAGGATGCTTGACTCCAAAAATCGTAGTCTAACACGTGAAGTTACCCGTCGGCGTTCAAGGCGTCTGGGACCGCCGGGAACTCACTTCTAGCTTGCGGTTTGTAGCGTCGATGAGCATTTTGGGGACAATTTTCCAGTTCTCCAGCGCCTTTTTATTTGCTGTGTCCGTCGCGTGCGTCCCTGCGCTTCCAAAGGTAAACATGTACGCAGCTATCGAAGCAAACCGATGGGTCTCAGCAGATGAACAAGTAGATGGAAACGAACGCAAATGGTCCTTCATGACCTCTCTTGCCTTTTCTTCTATCTTCCTGACGTCGACCGTGCCCAAGACCGGCGGTCTGGCCTGTGTATAGATATCGGTCACGAACTTGGTCCATTTATCGGGAAGCGGGGGTTGAGCTGTCATGTCGGACGAGAATTTGTGGTCGTCAAATGGCAAATAAAATCTGGCAAGGATGTAGCCAGTCAAGAGTAGAGGCCCAGCAAGATGTCTCCAAGACGTTGGTGGGCGCAAATGGGTATATCAAGCCCAAAATAATTGCTGATCGGTGCATCGTCCGATTTGATGAGTACATCGTGATTCCATATGTATAAGCGATATCGCGAATCGATGGCTGACACGAGGAGAATTGGTCACATTGATCAGAGGCTGAGGTCGGCGATTGCGCAGATAAAACGGCTGTGATGAACTGAAAGCTTCTGAGTCTGCAGTGCGTCCATGAATGAACATAAGTTGGATCTCCTCTCCAATATCGCGGAACAGCTTCCCTACTCATGAGTAAACTATCTCTCAACTAATCAATCTCCATGAACCCAGTAAAGTTGACCATTTTATTGGGCGTGGTGTTGTGGCAGCGGAATGTGAATGAATAGCCGAGGTAGCTAAAAGTGAAGAGGCACGAAGAAAGCAGATAAATACCTTCACCCGCTGGAAATGTTCACGTCAAACATCTGGTAGTAGACCTGGTTTAGCAGGCATGTCGGCCTCTGAATCACTGCCCCTTCCAGAGTCTTTCCTACCTGTCGAGGGAAACATGCTGAGATCGTCGAGTACTACTGTCGTAGTCTCAACACCAACGACCGTGGGCGGATAATGAGAGTCGCGTTGCATCCTTGGACGAACTGGCTGTGAACCAAAGGTTACGATAGATCTGAGCTCCTTGGGTGAAAACGTCGAGGTTTCTTCAGTGCCGATGCGGAAGAGGAATGCAACAACGACACTGAGGTTTGCCACGATCAGGCTCACAGATGTCTAGAGAAACAGGGGATTAGGCCCACGATGCGCTAGGTTGATAACCAAGGCAGGAACCGTACCTCGAATGATGCTGCCATGGCCTCCTTGAGCCCACCACCAGTAAGTACGTAATATGCGTGCACGAGGCAAACGACCGTGGTGATCGCAGAGGCTGAAAAGATAGAAATGATTCGAATCTTTTGAGGCCAACTAAGTCTGACTCTGCAGACCAACTGCGTAGGTATTATAATCAAGAGAGCATCAGCAATGACGTCGGCTGTATAAAACATGTTAGACAAGTCGACTCTGTACTTGCTCCATGCTCCTGGCTTACTGATGATTTGTGCGATAGCAACACTTTCTCCCAGATCGCACTGAGGACGTGGCTCCGATTTCCAGCCGGGTTCTGATTCACATACCCAAAAGGGTTGGGCGAAAAGGATCGCCCATGTCACCAAAAATGCGGCAAAGATGAACATCAACACTCTTCGTAGCCCGCTGGAACGGCTAGTCAATCGCATGACCGTGAATAGAATGGAGGTCCTAGACGCCCTTAATCCAGTCTGAGGAGGTGATGTGTAATTGAAAGACAAGACTTGTCGTACCAAACAGTTGCATTGAAAAACTGCACGATCCTGGAAAACCTGTGAGTGCGCATCCC
>JBBPOH010000810.1:0-10084 GCA_038091335.1 Phylloporus arenicola | reverse complement strand
AACAATTCATAGTGTATCTCAAGTACTGATGTCTCCTGCATCCGTCCAGTGAAAAAAAAGAGTGCGTCTGCGATTTTGCGCAAATCATTGTATATCCAATGATACTTGCAAGAGACTTGGGCCGTCAATAACGTCATTGTTGCTAACGTAATGAGCTGACTAAATCCAGCCGCGGCTTCGGCACGAATTTTGTAGTTCTGCTTCTTCTCCGTCACCGACATGTTCCGTCAGTTTGCGCGTCTCCCCCTTCGTAGAAGCTTGCATTCACAAGCAACCTCCAGTCCTCGATCGTTTGCGCGATATACCCGCTCAGTGTACGCGCTCGGTGCAACGGCAACTATCGCAGGATACTTGGCTTGGACATGGAGTTCCAACTCGTATATATCATTAGATTCGGAAGCCATCTCTAGTATGTTTATCTCTCATAAGGGGAAAAGTTACAGATCATGATGGCCCCCGTGTACTTAGCGCCGCAAAAGAAGACTGGGTCACTAAAACATGTCTCTGCTCCCAGAGTATCCGATGCTCCAGCGCCTTCGGCACCTCAGGGTGACACATCGGAATCACCCACGATACCTCTCGAGGGTTCAGAACCCTCTCCTGTACAGCCAGAAACGCCGACGGAAGGCGAGGACACCCAAGGGGAGTCTTCCAGTGGCGCTTTTAACCCAGAGACGGGGGAAATCAATTGGGATTGCCCTTGTCTCGGCGGGATGGCTCATGGACCCTGTGGTCCTCATTTCCGAGAAGCGTTCTCATGTTTCGTGCACTCGGAGGCGGACCCCAAGGGTATCGATTGCGTAGAAAAGTTCAAGGCTATGCAAGACTGTTTCCGTGAGCACCCTGATGTTTATGGAGATGGTACGTGAATTTGCACTTGAGATTGTCCCATTCTTCCATTCCATTGCAGAAATCATGAACGATGATGATGATGAACCCGCGACCACTGAAAAGAAAGAAGGCGACCTGCAGCCCTCGGACAGCGCCCCTTTAGAAACGACACCACCAACTCCCACATCATCCTAGGTTTATGGACATTATAGATGCATCGCATAGCCGACAAGTACTGATTTATTGCATTCATAATCACTACTCAGTGTTGAGACATACAAAAGTCAGTGAGCATTGATACTATCGTACAAAATTTCAGAGGTGAGATCAGTTTTGGAATCGTTTCTCGATGACCTCGTTGTCCAGCTTGTATCCATTAGCCGTAAATAATTTCGAATGCAAGAATGGCGATATGTCATAAATGTCGTGTTCCTTTGCCTACACGACGGATGTGAGCAATGGATGATGCATGGTGGAGTTGTATCTCACCCTTTCTTCGAGTTCGGAAGCTTTGATTGTTACCAAGTTCGGTTGTTCCTGCCTTTGAAGTTGATAGAAACGCGCTTTCTCCTTCACGAGCTGACCTAGAATGAAGGCAAGCAATTCCTCGTAGTCCCGAGCTTGCGTCAGATACTTGCGGAAGCTCTAAACACTAACAGTGAGTTCTTCATAAATGATACACTCCCTTTCACCCACCCTCTCAAGTGTCTTCTTGATGGTGAGCTTTTGTGCATTGACAAAGCTGTTAACGGCTACAGAAATAGCCATGTCAATGTCATCGGCACGAACATATTCCCTAAGACACATCTTGGCACTGGCCTCCGCCATCCGAATCATGCTCTCCAGGTGACGTATGGTGATGGGGTATGAGCCTGTGGCTAAAGACTCCCGTCGGAGATCCACAAACAGGCGTGAAAGCTTTTCCTGGTCCATGTCATACAATTGGGGTCGGACTCTCTCCCGAGCGTACATGATATACTTGCGTAAAACGTCTTGGGGTATAAGCTAATGGACAGTCAGGTATATTTTCCTCTCAGTATAGTGTGACGCACATCAGCATCCAGGGTAGTTCCGACGTCCATCTCTTCCTTTTCGGGTGTAAACTTGGGATGGCTACGCAGATGACTTCCCACCACAAAACGTGCGAGGAGCTCATCTTGGACCGGGTCTACGGTATCTTTCACGACGCAGAGCACATCAAAACGTGAGAGGATGGGCTCCGTCAATTCAACATTTTGCTGGAATGGTATCGTTGGGTTATATCGTCCGCGAACGGGATTAGCTGCAGCGATGACCGCACAACGAGCACGAAGTGTCGTCACAATACCAGCCTTTGATATGGAAATGGACTGCTGTTCCATGGCCTCGTGGATAGAGGTTCGGTCTGCATCGTTCATTTTATCGAACTCGTCAATAAGGCATGTTCCTTTGTCGGCCAGGACGAGCGCTCCGCCTTCGAGTGTCCACTCACGAGTGACAGGGTCCTTTCGAACACTGGCAGTCAAACCCACAGCGGACGCTCCTTGCCCAGTGGCGAAGACCGAGCGATGGGCAGTTTTTTCCACGTATTTCAAGAATTGAGATTTTGCTGTACCAGGGTCGCCAAGGAGGAGTATGTTGATGTCACCTCGGATAGGATGCTTCCGCTTCACGTCCTTGGGGACGCCACCGAAAAGCGAGAGCGCAAGAGCCGTCTTGATGTCTTCATGGCCGTATATTGACGGGGCAATAGATTTGACTATCCTCTTGCGGATGCGTTCATCCCGAGCGAGAGCTCGAATCTCCCTTTCATCCTCTTCAGTGAGTCTGAACGCAGCAAAAAGGTCCTCCTTCTTATTGATGTGGTTTGCTTCAATCATGGTGGAGAAGACAGGAAAGCCATTCTTGGAGTTCAGGGATGCATCAAAATTATTCCGGTATATTCCAGTCACTTCCTATCTTTGACGGTGAGAATTGCTCAATCTGAAGGATTCAAGAGACACGGACAATTTCTTCCCCTGGTTTCGCCTGGTCGATCAGATCCCAAAGGAGGATGACTTCACGGTGCCTGGGAAGACGTCCTGGTGGAACAGATCCCGGTGATTCTTGCAAGGTCATTTTCTGATAGTTGCGATACACCGTCTTGGAGAGAATGGTTAGTGTAAGAGACAATAACCACCACTCTGCTCACCTGTTCAGAGTTGACCGGGAAGGGGCCTTTACTCTCGCAGTTGGGGCAATAGCTGATCTTCACTTCTTTGGTTGCATCTTGGTAAAACGGACCCAGCACAGCACCACACTTGCGACAGTCAAACTTTACATATTTCAATTGCGGGAAGACCCCGGTCCGGCGAGTGACGACACCAGAAACTCGAACGAGATTGTTCAAGTTGGAGCGGCGGAGGTCACGGAGGGATGAGCTAAGGGGAAGATCGGCGATGCGCACATGAACCTCGGAATGGATGCGTTCATAAGATGGATAATAAACGAGAATTGCATTCAGTGCCACTTCATCGAAAATTGTCAGCATCGCCGCCGGAGAGTTGGTGAGGAAGTAAGCGAGGATGGGCTTTGAGACCGCAAGGTGAAGATATGACACCTCGAGTGATTCGGCATTCGCTGAGGAGGATTGTCAGGATAGGACAAGTTCACTGCATGTTTACCCACTCTCTCCGAGGTTGCGGATGCGTTGACCGTATACTGAGTTACCATTCTCATCGACGTAAGTCATCAAAAATTGGCGAAAATGTTTGATGATTGAACGGCGAACGCGATCGTTGGCTATCCACTCGACAATCGACTTTGCCTTGATATCGCTCAATTGTTCCAAGGGAATTTCCTGTTAAACACGTTGTCAGCAAGGACGACTGCTTCGTAGAGGAGTATGCAAACATCATCGAGTCCATCCAAATCATCCAAATCCCGACGTTCATCATACTGACGACGAGTACGTCGTTTCATGCGAGCTAGGCCGAGGCCCCCATCCAAAGCATCCTCGTCATCCATGTCGTCGCTCTCCAGAAATCGAGGTGCACGACTTCTAACAGCAGCACGACCCCCTGCTCTACCACTACGCTCTGATCGATCCCTTCGATTCATTTTTGTCTCTGCGGCCCTACGAGCGGCTGCAGACATAGCTTCAAACTCTTGTTCATCATCGAGATCAGCGTCAGAGTAACGATCAAGGAGTTCATTGACGGCGTAGTCTCTTTCGTAGACCGATGCAAGGTAAGCGTTAGAGCCATTATATCCGCATAGACTTACTCATCCATGCCATCCGCAAAAAGGTCTTCACCATCGCCGTCTTCCTCATCACCTTCAAGATCTCTCACCGCATCTCGTTCGTCCAGGCTATCGTCTGTGTCCGAGAATGGAGCTGGAGGAGAGGAGGGGGGCAACGAGGACTCGGACTCGCGCCTCTGGTGCGTTGGAGGTGGGGCGGGTGAACTACTGGGTATTCCGGGAGATCTAGCACGCTTACTACGTCTTGGTGTCTGAGACTGTAGTGGATTTGAGCAGTGAGTAGGCAACGACAGGTAAGTTACTTACCATGATGATGGCCTAAAGATGAGAAACGAATAACGCGTCGCGACGCGTTGGTCTGAGTTTGAAAAGCGTGTAATTATTGAAAAATAATAACTTCATTTGTAACTTGTAACTTGACCATGCCAGTTGACTGGCAGACAGCGGTGAGGGAGGAGGAGGAATATCTGCGCAAGGTGCATCCAACTGCGGACGACATACCAGGATGCATGTCTCTTCTCGACGGGTTTCTCATGTGTCATGGTGCGTTCCCAACTATCTCGTCTTTCTTCCATCTCATATGTGTCTTACAGTCCTCGGATCTCAGGTGAAATCTCTCTACAGACATGGACGGATGTCGCAATGCCATGACAAGATGGAAGACTTCAAGTTTTGCATGAGTCTCAAGTCATTGGAGCCTGCGGCCAAAAGAGACGCCTGGATCCTCCGACGTGCGGAATGGTGGGCCAACAGGCGACTCGGGAAGAGCAGCGAAAATGTATGGGATGTCAGAAAGTGCGCGCCGGACTACTCTCCATCATTATCACTGATCTCATCACCCAACAATTAGGGAGCCCCTGTCAAACTGGCCTCCCTCCCTCTCTGACGAAATTGCACATTCCTCCGATACATTCGCTTAACCCCTGAAACGAACGGATGGCACGGGGGAAGCCGTGGAGCTTCTGATGCACAGACAATAGCATCAACTCATCCATTAACGTCTGATCTAGTATCGCGATTTCTTTACTTGGTATGCTGAAACGTTGATCAGTTTTACCCTCAGTCCGTTTGTGTCGCGCAGCGTCTTTATCAAAATTGACCTGGCTTGCTTTCCTCGTTTTCAGGCCTAGTTTGGTTAGGGTCAAACACCATTCGCGACACAAATTGCTGTGCCATCAAAAAGAAGAGAACTCCTGCCAACTTGGCATAGGTCTGTTTTTCCTTAAAAGACTAGTGATTGGGCTGCGTATTATCTAAGGCAAATGACTATCAGTTGATATCATGACGCAGCCCCGGAAGGAACTTTCTTAGGCATGGGCTTTGCACCACCGCGTTCCTGCAAATATCTCTCTTACATTACGCCTGACCTTTGATGCGCCCATTTCCTCTCGGTTTGGGACATTGCGGCGCGACTAATTAGGCCTACCGTCAAACTTTCCGATAAACAGAATACATCATTGCACCAACAGCTGTCGCAAAATGTGTCCGGATTTGATGTGACTTCACACCCCATGATATACTCTTCACATCTCAGGTTACTCGCCACATCGCCTCCATGATACCAGCCACTTTCCGATAGTGGGTATGCTTTTTCCAGGTCCAACCATCTGCTACTGTCCGGCTCTTCGTGATCAGAACCGTTTCCTGGCTGCTCGGTGGATACAACTTTCTCGTAAAAGGATTGGGTTCCCCTCGATATTATCGGACCCAAGCTGTTATCAGGAACCTCAGCCATCCGATCAGTCGTACCTTGTCAAGACCCTAATGTGATCTTTCGGCTCATCCTCACTGGGCTGACCTGTTCACACCACGGCCGCATCAATATCTAGGGCTGGCCTAAATGTGGCCAGAGCGAGACTAAACTTGAAATAAATCACCAGTTTCTCATTTAGTACGGTGTTTAGGTTGGTACACAATATTGATCCAGCCAGCCGTGGTGTCACACGACCGGTCTATCACTTCGAACACCGCGCATTACGGCGTTGGCCCCCAGGGGACGAAGTCTCCATTACAGATGTGCATTCTTGTACACTTTTTACACCTATTCCTTGCAACAGGCACAGCCAAGAGACTTCAGTCGAAAAAAGATAAGAGCTACATTTTTGAAGGTGGTCATCGAGTCGTTGCACGGAAGGCTATACAGCTGCGGCTGAGCAGCATATGACAACAAGCGCTGGGCCATACCATAGGCTCCGTACGAATTCTGAACTTTTTGTAGATGGCATCATTTCGTATCCAAATACTCGCCAATGTGTACGTGGATTGACTGTGCATTCCTGTCATAAATCATTTGGATGCAAGATTAAGTTCCAGGTTCATATGATTCGTTACGCTGATATGCACATGGTTCCAACATGGTTCTGAACTTAATTGATCGACAATCGCCGTCCGCCAATAAAACCCAGTTGAATTCTCAAAACTTGCGTCCTACACCGGGTCATTATTATCCCGGGCGACTACAGCGGCCCCCGAGATTCCGATCACGTTGGGAGTCCAATCTTGACGTTTTATTCGGCTGTCACTTTCATCACTATGCCCTTAGCAAGATTTTGTTTGCTCCCGGATGGTGAGATCACAGTGACAAGTAGTTCAATCATTGAAACAATTCAACGATATCCACAGATTTCCAAGTTAAACACAAGGTACAGAGGGATCCACCAATAATGATAACGAGAGACGAGGAACACACCATTAAAGTATGCTATACAACGTAAACATTGCAACATAAACCAACAGACCAGAAACGGTAAAGAAGAGACAAGTACAGCCAACACACCCGAGTTATTTGGCGTCTGACGAAGTGTCAAAATCTTTTTCGGCCTGGGCTTCCTCGGCATCGTACAATCCTCCTGCTCGCCAGTCATCCATGTAGAAATAGACTGCTGGAAGACCAACGCAGGCAGCACCGATGATATTCCCGAGGAATGCCGCAATCAGAGATCTGTGAAGAGTCGTTTCACTGTCAACGTTTCACCCATTGTGATGAATATCTTACTTTTTGATGTAGTAAGCGGCGGTGAGCTTGAAAATACATAAGTCCAAACACATATATTGAATGCAAACGGGATCGCTCACCTCAGAGTGAACCATCATGCCTAATGGTAGTGAAAACATATTGGCAACGACTGTAAGAATGTTCAGCTGCATTAGAAAACACCGGATGAAGCGACTTGCCGTGATCGAGGCCACACGCAACAAACGCCTAGTCGACCATTTGAATAACATGCAAACCATATACATATTCTAACTCACCCAGATTGGCAGCCATGTGGCAAAGATCTTTGAAATTGTTTCCTTTGAAGCTGCGGCTTGCTTTTCGAGCAATGAGTGAAGATAGTCAGATATTGCGGGGTTGCTTACCCAGACTGCCACACAAACCAACCAGTTACAACCGATGCCCCGAAGGAAGATCTGATACCAAGCAGGGGTCACAGCTTTTGTACTAAGATATGTCAGCCTCTGATTGATGAAACACAAAAGCAATAATGAAACATACACGGCAAATTCCTGGATATAACCAAGGTACGGCTGCTCAGTGACAAGACCATCAGCTGTATGTGAACACATGATGAGTGAAGCTCAAGCGCAAGCAATCTTGGCTAACATTTCGCCAGAACTGCTGCAAAGAATAAGCTCCCGCATAAGTTTCCGAAAAAAGCTACGCAAACGATCAAGGATTTTCACATCTCCAGGTGAAAATATGTTACCTATTATCCAATTGACCGGAAGACCCCACCATGGGATTGCGCCTTTGATTACGGCCATTGGGAAGATCTATGATGACTCAGAAGTTTGCTCTTCGACATCGGTGAGCACCTTACCATCATGTTACTCGTCAACAAGTCAAACCCTTGTAATATAATCCTGTAGGATGTGAGATGAGTACCGACCGCGGATGCACCCGCAGCACCAGATTACATTACGAGGCCAACGGGAAACACAAATCCACTCAGGACTTTCACGAGACCCGGATTGCTGGCCCCGATACCTGCAGAGCCACCTGCGATAATGATACTGAATAAACCACCAAACGACAGCATGATTCCAGCAAGCACCTACAAGACCCGAATCAGCAAGCGAAATAAATATTGCAGGCGACATACAGCTTTCAAGAACGTTTTGTCCCAACGAGTGTTGTGCTTAGCCACGGCCGTCTCGATGAGAATTACAGCGGTCCGTGCTGGGGTGAGAGTAGAGGGGACATCCATCGTGAAAATTACAGGTAAGGAGCGGTTGTTGAACAGGTGTGGTCCCATAGGCCTATCTTTATAACCTTCTCCAGACGGTTACGGTTACTACGAAACACCTTTGACGTGCATGCTAAATATGTGTCAAAATTTGGAATGTCTCGCCAAAAGCATAAGCAGCCCTGAGATGATCACTTGAATCACTTCCGAAACACTCCGGAGCAGACAATCCGCATCAGCACACATGTCATTAACGATGAGGTATCACCACATTCATAGAGTTTAAAGTTGAGCACAAACCTCCACTATGTTGGGCAGGTATAAGTCACCGTATAACGGGCGTGTCTATGCACAGGATATCAATCTGTCAACCACTAGAACCAAGGCTGAGTAGTTGGCTGAGGTGTTTCGAAGGGGTCAGGTGACAAAGGGGGCCTCGGCTACAGACCGGTGCTGTAGATCTCGAAAAATGGGGATGATATGGGGATAATTTCTGGTTCGTCTGGTGTGACACTTGAGATAGTATGAATATGGATGAGCTTAGCAGCCTTAGCTCACTCCAGCCCAGTCCAATAAGGAAGACTACAGTGGAGCAAAACGTTGGCTCGCTTTGACGGGGAGCCACTCGAGACAGCTGTCTCGGCATAAATGGCTAGCCGCAATCGCTGGTGTTTGAAGAAGAAGCGGTCTGCTGGCAGGGGGACAATTGTGGCTGTGGTGTTCCTGACGCCTGCACATCCCATTCTTTTGGATCTCGTCCCACCATTTTGGGTATCGTCGTCCAGTCTCATGAGCCTCTCCTCCTTAACTCGCAAGTATTCGTTTTGAATGCGACACTCGCTATGGCCGTATGGGCTTCGCTTGACTCTGAACGCGATGTCCTTGCCTAGCCCATATCCTAGTCACTTGAGTTGTCATCATGATATGATCATATCAGTGAACAGGTAAGTAGTAGTCGGTCTCTTCAGGAACGTCATGAAATTCAGACTCATGGCAACGCCGGGTGTCCTGGGAAGCATTTGCAGCCAATGCCAATATATCTTGCAGCTGCACTTCCACTCGGAACGGGTACATATCTGTGGTCTAACGCGCGATTATATATTATATTTCCAGTGACATCCAGGCTCGATGTTCGTGCGCGAGATAAGTACGGCCAGTGAGCGGAAATGCTTGCTGATAATACATCTTTTGACCTCACTGTATTATCATACGTGCGGGACCACCTGATAGCGCGGCGTCTAGATAGTCATCACTTGCTTATTGCTCTTTTACCGCTCTCCAAATCGGTGTGATAGCTTGTGCAACTGTATTGGCAGCCACTTCCATGTAACCACGCTCCATCTCATCGGTCACTGCTGCCCATATTTTGCGAGCGCGCCATCTATCTGGGTGAAATCTCCGATGACTTTTCTCGACAAACACCCTGTAATCCTGTGACCGCATATGATTCTTGACGGTCGCAAAGAATTGTTCCACCGCGGACCAGTCGACATCTTCAACCGTTAAGCGCGACGGTGTGTGTAGCACCGGCCAAGGGATATCATGAAATGTGATCGATTGTTCGGGGGTAAACTTGGCCGCGTCAAACTCATCAGAGAGCATCCGATAACGTTCCA
Organism: Phylloporus arenicola; assembly: GCA_038091335.1. Taxonomy (NCBI): domain Eukaryota; kingdom Fungi; phylum Basidiomycota; class Agaricomycetes; order Boletales; family Boletaceae; genus Phylloporus; species Phylloporus arenicola. Next base: position 228 of record JBBPOH010000810.1, on the reverse strand, counting down.
ATGCCCTTTGAGTCGTCCATAACCCGGACTCCCATCGCTGTCTCTGTCGTCGATGGCGGATATCGCGTTGTCGAATTTCTTCTTCCCGGGCGAGCCTTTCTGCTTCTTGTGCGCGACGTCTTTCTCGTTCAGCGGCTTCACGCTGCTGTCTTAGTCGCTCCTGTTCTTCTCTTCTTCTCCGCTCAGCCTTGGCAAGCTGCTCCTGTTCTTCAGCACGTTCACGAGCCT
>JBBPOH010000809.1:0-10097 GCA_038091335.1 Phylloporus arenicola | reverse complement strand
CGATGTCAGCGGTTGCATCGTCGACCTGCTGAATGGCCGTTGGTGGCCGTGCGCTGTGCTTTGCGCGCGCGCATTGTCGCCGGCGGTGTCGCCTTGGTCCGTAGTGACCTTGGCGTTGTGTGATACGGTCGTGGCTGCGTCTGTGGCGAGGCTTATGCAGGCTTCGCTAGCCTTTAGGTACGTTTTCCCTTTCATTTGGACTTGTTGGCCCAGTGTGGACCTCGTTCGTGGCCGTCACGCACACAATCGTTTACCTACCCCTTCGCTATGTTCATCGGGTCTCGGAAGGCTACCCCTTCGGGGCTCCTCGGCTTGCCAGCCCCTTCGCATGACCAATCCGCCAAGGCACATTGTCCAATTTGTTATAGACAAAGTGCGTGATCGTGGGACAATAACAAACAGACACAAACCGTTATCCATTGAACGCCTGACCTATTCCGCCCTACAACTCAAGCTCGTCATGTTGCCTACTCTCGTTCGCCGCCAGTTCACGGGACTCATTCCCCCCAAAATCGCAACACCTTCTCACCTCGTACGTCTTTATTGCATCGTACCTTTACGCCTGCTCAATTCAAAAATTACAGTCAGCAGGTTCTGGGGAAGGTCTCACACCTTTGGTGAATTTTTACTCCAAGCTCCCAAAAGGCCGTGCACCATCAGCGGCATTTGACCCCGAGAAGAGGGCCTTGAACCGATTGGGTCTAACAATTCTCTTCTTCTTTGGTGTCGGTTATACCATAGATTATAACAGTATGTGTTTATCATGCCCTCGTGGAACTATTACTAATTGAACGTCACCTACATCTAGTGCACTTGAGTAAGCAGCCCGTTAGTATGATCCGCGGCCATACTCACATCTGACAGAGTACCACAAGAACCACCCGCACTAAATGCCTCGGAGCAGTTTAGTCAGAGTGTTAGCGGTATCACGGTCGCCGGCCAGTTTAATTCGTTGTACCGCCCGCAAATAGATGACCTATGTGTTTTATACCTGAAACACGGGTGTGTATGCATGATCCGGTTTGTGAAGGTGAGCTAGGAAAATGGAAACTTGATCACCTTATCAAGGCATTGAAGAGTAGGCACCGGTCGTGCCCACAGCGACATGGCAACCATGATGTGGTGGTCAAAGGCTTCCACGTGCTAGTGGATTCAAACCGACTTGCAGAGTATGGCATGGACCATCTCGAGTTGGACAATGGGAGTTAAGGCCCAGTCTGAACCATGTTTATCATGACGCCTTGGAGCCGACTTTTAGATTGCAATGGGCATTGTGGAGTTGTTACTCAAGTCGCCACATTCTGGTGTGCCTCTTATCCGTGTTCCTGTTAGACGCATCTGCAAGATGGGATGCCTGGATGACCGTAACCTCAGGAGATTGTTACTTGTGTCACGTGGACCTCAAAAGAATCACTATAACATCAAGGTCTCGGTCGCTAACGGGGAGCTCCTCCATGGCGCGTAACTATGAGCACATGGCTCCTAAATGTGTCACTATTAACATGCAATGATACAGGTAGTGCAATCATGCTCATCTGGTGTGGAGCGTGACCACTAAAGACGTGAGATGAGTGAATTTTTAGCGCTGTCGGCTCATTGCCATCCGGCACTGGAAGCAAAACTCGTCGACGTCGTCGATGGATCGTTGTATCTCCACGCCAAAGTTCTGTTTCCACCGCAGTCATCATCAGCCACCGCTTTCCACGAAGATTCGATAAATACCCACCTTGGTACAGTTGGGCATCCTACAGTTGGGAGGGTGCCGGTAGCTGCGTTCACATCGCATCGAGTCACAATCCATGATTGCGACGACCAGATGTCGTTGAAAGTGCTGTCCCCCAGATCAATACTTCTACTCGGAGAGCAAGGCGGATCGTCAACGTACACCGCATTTTAGCCAACGTGTACCTTCCCTGTGAATCGACATTCAGTTTCACTCAACCAAGTGGCAATGACTGTAAACCTTACGCTACTTGCTTGCACATTGATGATGGGTAAGTCAAGGGAAGAAAAATGCAAGCGGGAATAAAGTTGGGGACGCAGTTGCCCAGCTTTATAGGTTGCTGTCAGCGGGCAGCCAATAAAATGTCGAGAACAATACGTAGTGGTCCATATTCGTTCTAGTAAACTCCGGGACGGGCGATCAAAAGGTCCCGCGTGCCCACTTGCTGTACTCTGTGGTCCATGGTCCATAAAAGTCGGATGCACCGACTCCACAGGTCAATAATTCAGGGTGTTTGTCATGTGGCTGGATCGGACATTCTTTATCAAAAAAAGCACTGTATAAGTTCTATGCTAATCTGGAATACCTTGACTATAAGCATCTTCCTTGAGGCATGAACAAAGATAGTTGAGAAACCCTGATCTAGTAGTAGCGCGTCATCATCTCGGCTGTCCGATACCCCCAATCGGGAGCTGTTCGCGCAATTGAATTGAGTTGATAGTGCCTTCTATGAAACTCGTGGAGAGTGCATAGTACATACGCAGCACTTACATTGATCTGTGTGGGCTCCCAGTGGTTGAAACAGAGGTTCGGCCGAATGTTTCTTCAGCATTAATTCATTTCATTTTAACAACCATTGATACCCAAGTAGGCTTAGGGCTTGCGACTTACCGAGATTTTTATCCGATGTCTTTGATGCCGCCTTCCTTTCAGTCTCACGGGCTGTTAGCCTGCCATTTGCAGAAAAACATGAGAGAAGCGTGGTCCACACACTTACGATATCAGTGTGACAGATCAAAGGGGTGGCGGTGGTGATTGAGTGAATTCGATTGAACGTGCACCATTCAGATCAGACTTTGGGGTCCTTCTACTTGCTTCACTGTGAGCGCCGTATCCCCGCATTTTCAGGCGGCTACTACTTCCCAGCCACCATAGATTGTTTTCCCTCAGCTGCTGATCTTGACCACACATGTTCATTATCTCATTGTGGGGAATATGACGTTCAATGCGGACATGCCAATCCAGAAGCACGATTGCGCCCTGAGTCCCTGTAGAACGACCTCATGACGTGTCGGGTTTAGTTCTAATGCTGGTGCATGTGTACCTGAATAAACTAACCATGTCACAATGGATCAATTGCCACGAAACTCGTGCGCCGCTAGATTTATAATACTGCAAATGTACCGTAGCACAAAGAATAGATTGCCGCGAAATCATGCTTACCGTTGGAACGGATGATCCCCTCTAAATGCGTGGTCCATCGTGCCCGTGGGTTGGACGATGATGGCACTGTTGCCGATGGCGGCCAACAAGTGGAGGTTTCAGTGGTCCGAATGCTGTGTGAAATCTGTCTTGAAGCTGTTGTCAGGTCTAAAATGGACATCGGACCAGGTAAGGTGGTGTTAATGATCCCATGAATTGGAGCAAAAATGAAAAGTGTGGGGAAAGGCTAAGCCGGTCCGCTCGGCTCATTTGGAGGTATCAGGCACTCATCTCCAGTTTCTATTAAAGTCCACAAGCTTCAAGAAAGACACCAGTACATGATGCCGCTGGCCCCAGTGTAGTGGGTAGCATGTGTGTTGGCCCAGCTACTAGCTGCTGTGAGGCCACATATTTGAAGGGGTCCTAAATTTGATATGTTTGTCATGAATTCGGACTGCCTCGAGGCAGAACAGTGCACAGGTGTGTGGCGAAGGTACCCTGGCTGCGTGTGCACTTGTAGCGGCGCCATTCAATTACTTATGATCCTGAGCCCATCGCCACCAGAGCGAAGGCATACTATCCAAAATGCCATGACTCGTGAACCACGCCTTGGCAAGTGGATAATCTGAACTCAATATCCATTCATTCTGGTTTTTCACGGAGCATATGATTCCAGACACGCTCCAGGTCCAATCACACTCAGATCTTTTCACTATCAATTAGCACGTCCATTTTCATCAATTGTCTCTGATAAATTTTTTCTACTTTTCAGAGCTCAGGTTTCCACAAAGCTCCACAAGCAAATCTGCAGGCCACTAGTTTTAGAAAAGATGATGTCCAGGCTTTCCAAAAATTTCTGCTTCCCTATCAGCAGTTGCCAAGGGAGACTCACGTAGCACAAAGCTCGTTATCATCCAGACAACCATCTGACATCCTGAAAAACTTTGCCTTATCACAGGTTGATAATGGCAGTTCCAAAATGGTGAGAAACAGCGGTGCTAAAATGTCACTACCACTTGCCATTTTGTGAGATGACTGTAAATCATTTCACAGAATGGCAAGTACTAGTACATCGTGTGGGGACCGTATTGTTGCATAACTGAACTTAACTCCATGCTCATGAGTTGTGCCTGTGTCTTCACTCCAGCTGTCTTGTTATTGCCTTCGCTGCAGGTCTGAATTTTCCCTTGCATGGAAAAGGTGTCAACAAGGACAACTTGTTGATGCCGGACATCGCCCTTCAGCAAACAACACCAGCTGATGCTTATACCACAGTTGGAGGGCTTGACATACGATTGCAGAGATACGTCATTTGATCGTAATCCCTTTTCATAGACCCAAGCTATTTGCGCATTTTGGTCTAGGAATGTACGCTGTCATGGTTCGACAGTAGGGTGGCCCATGCACTTTCTGAGTATTTCTTTGTTATCCTCATGTATAGTAGTTTGGGCACGTCGCCTCTCTTTCTTCTCAGCATTGTGCTCTTCTATTCTAGATATCAGCTTCTTCGCCTTTTGAACCCTTGTACTTAGCACCTTCTATTCTAGCATCCAACGTGCTGAGTGTTGCACTCGGTTTCTAGTGAACCTGACATCAGCATGATGCTACCAACTCCCGTGACCGTAACCCCTAACAAGTTTATTCTACCTTATGCCATGAAAACCGAAGAAGATGGCAGCTTTCAAGCCGCCTAAGCCTCCTGGCTTTGATGGGGACAAGGAAAAGTTTATGGACTGGTTCCGCCATATTGAGATCTATTGGGCCTGTCAACCCACCGTCTCGGAGCAGCAGAAGACCATGGGAACCTGCTTGTACATGAATGCAGGTGTAGCCGCTACCTGGGCTGGAGCATATAGTAAGGCCCAACTCGTCAAATCGCAGCATGACCCTTCTCGCTTTGCTTGACACAACTTCGTCGAGCAGCTGAAGGCTGCATATGCCCCTCTCAGTGAGGAGGCCGATGCACAGAAGCGCCTGGACCAATACAAGCAGGGGAACACGCTCACAGAACAATTTGTCATTTCCTTTCAGCAGATTGTTAGTGATGTGGGCTATGGAACAATTATGAAGGATACCTGTGAGGCAGACCATCTCATATATATTCTCAAAAAGAATGCGAACCCAATTATCGTTCACGCGACAGAGGATAGCTATCAGATGGTAAAGACCTGTGACTATTCAGGGTTTGTGGAAGCATTAAGAAAGGCAGGGAAAGTGTAGGAAGAGCATCACGGTGGAAAGGTTCCCCCTTCCAGCACATATTCCAACACTTGTCCCACACCTTCCATTCATCAACTGACTTCTCAGCCTTTCCAATCCTGTGATGTCCCTGCTCATGTAAGTTCTGTAGATCAACGAGACTTGACCAGAACTACCTTTGGCAGACAAGGTCAACCCATGGATGTTGGGCAAGCCCGTCGTCATTCAGTTTGCTACAATTGCAGCCAACCAGGCCACATGGCGAGGGAGTGTCGGGAACCTCGTGCCCATCGTACCCAGCAGATCCGTCACATGATCTCAGAACTTGGAGAAGAAGAGCAATGTGAAATTGGGCAGGGTTTTTGAAAGGGTCGGATGGAGAGAGCGCATCCTTACCGACCAATGATTCAGTTTCGCCTTCAGAACCAGTCTCACAAATCCAATGTACAGTATTGCAAACTGGAATGAGAACTGTTGATATCTCTGATGCGAAACAAACTGAAGCGCTAAAACCCCCCATCATCTGTACTGTTCCTTGGACAACTTCTTGGTATGCCCAACACCTTCGAGATCAACCGATCTCTCATGCAATTGGCCTCCTTCGTACCTTGACCCATTCCCAGCGGCAACTGGAAGCCACAGAGGAGGTCTTGCATGAGTTAAACCAGTTGCCACTCGATAGCGCAACCAAGGCTGTCCAAGAGCTTTATAACCCAAAATAGTTTATCCGCGGTTCTGGTAACTCGTTCACTCTTCGTGCAGAGCTCGCTACTCTTGATGACCAACGGCAGTTTGCTGTGTGAGTTCTTGTGGATAGCAGATGTACCGGATCTTCAATTGATACTGGGTTTGTTAAAGCTAAAGGGTTCAATACCCATCCCCTTCCACGACCAATTCCTGTGTATAATGCTGATGGGACATTAAACAAGAGTGGAGCAATCACCCACTATGTAACTCTACAAATGACTATCGGAGTCCACTCTGAGCGTATTACACTTGGTGTTACTGATTTGGGAAAGGGAGAACTCTTTTTAGGGCATGAATGGCTGCAATTCCATAACCCAACTATCAATTGAAAAGTGGGCTCCCTTAAACTCGACCGTTGCCCTAAAACATGTCGATACTCCTCCCTGCTTTCAGAACCAGAACAGGAGGAACACCCCAGCAACATCAAAACCTTTCCCACCGGAGAAGTAGAAGAGGGCGATTGAGTTTTTGCCTTTGACCTTTTTGGATACCAATTGGAAGGTGGTGCACAAGCTCGTGCACACACAACCATGGCTCAGGAGCTAGCTGAAAAAGCCACTCTACAATCTGGCCCAAAGGCCTTCAAGGAACTCGTTCCAACCCCTTATCACAATTTTCGCGATGTATTCAGTAAGGAATCTTTTGACGAGCTCCCTGAACGTCGCCCTTGGGACCATGTTATTGAGCTCACTCCAGGGAATCATATTGTTTGTTGCAAAGTTTATAACTTGAATCCCGATGAACAGAGAGAGCTTGATATGTTTCTCGAAGAAAATTTATGCTCTGGCTGGATTCATCCTTCCAAATCTCCTTTCGCATCTGCCTTTTTCTTCGTTAAGAAAAAAGACAAATGACTTAGGCCTGTTCAGGATTATCGCCGTTTGAACGATGTGACTATCAAAAATTGGTATCCTCTTCCTCTCATCTCTGAGTTGGTGAACAAATTGAAGGGTGCAAAGTACTTCACTAAGTTGGACATTTGTTGGGGATATAATAATGTTCGAATTTGGGAGGGCGATGAATGGAAGGCAGCATTTCTCACTAATTGAGGACTTTTGAGCCAACAGTTATGTTTTTCAGCATGACTAACTCACCTGCTACATTCCAGACTCTCATGAACAATATTCTTCATGATCTGATCATTCATGGCAAGGTCCTCATTGTCAAAAACTCCGATATTGCATCTTCAAAGTAATACACTATTTCCCTTTATAGTTCCGGCCACTTCCAGCCACTTCCCACACTTCCAACCACTTCCAGTTGGTTTCCTGCGCTTCCAAGTAGTTCCCGCACTTCCGGACACTTCCGAGTTCTGGAAGCGCCGTTCCAATTCTGGAAGCTAGTTCCGAGTGTTCCAAAGTCTCGGAACACACTTGATATCATTTTACATATTCCTTCGGTTAACATTACCTTTTGCGGATAATTGGAGTTGTGCAAGCGCGCCTTCACCCAGTATAAATTCCTTTTCTCCTTTTGACTCCCTCAGTCGTTCTTGCTATCTTTTGGGCAACGGCTGAGGTGAGTTCTTATTCTCTTTTCACTTTACTACTGTACCTAATGAATGTAGTTGGCATCCTTGCCATCTTTACTTAGGTGAATACAATAGTTGTTCTTGCTATCTTTTGGGCAACGGCTGAGTTGGCATCCTTGCCATCTTTACTTAGCTTTGATACTCGTTTACCTTGACAACATCCTGATTTTCATGCGCACTCTGGAGGAACATCATCAAATTGTCAACCAAGTACTCCACCTTCTTCGCCAACATCACCTTTACCTGAAACCCGAAAAATGTAGCTTCAAACAGACATGCATTGAGTACCTTGGTCTTATCATTTCCGAAGGTCAAGTTTCTATGGATCCCATCAAAGTTGAAGGCATCTCACAGTGGCCAACACCCACATGTAAACATGATCTTCAGTCATTCCTCGGCTTCATTAATTTTTACTGCCGGTTCATTCACGGTTTCGGTGACATCGCGAAATCCCTCCATCCCTTGACTGGTAATATTCCGTGGACCTGGAATCTTGAACAACAACATGCCTTTGAGTCTTTAAAACACGCTGTCATTACAGCCCCAGTTCTCACCATCCCTAGTAATTTGGATCCATACAAAGTCGAAGCTGACAGCTCTGGCCATGCTGTTGGTGCAGTACTCTCATAGTGTCAAAACGGGCTTTGGTGTCCCATTGCTTTTCTCTCCAAAGCCCTTTCCCCTACGGAACACAACTATGAAATTTATGATTGTGAACTTCCGCGGTCATGACTGCGCTCACGACCTGGCATCACCATCTCATGGGCGCCTCCACTCCCTTTGAAGTTTGGACTGATCATCAAAATCTCGCTTACTTCTGCCAACCGCAGAAGTTGAATTGCCGTCAAGCCCGTTGGGTTTCCAAATTGGCCAACTATGATTTTACTCTTCACCACCAACCAGGCCATACCCACATCAAAGCGGAACTCTTGTCGAGACAACCAGACCATGACCAGGGGGGGGAGGATAATGAGGATATTGTCTTGTTGAAACCGGAACTCTTTCGCAGAGTGGAGTTGATTTTGGAGGATTTAGTTTTTGTCAATCAGATAAGACGGCGTTCAGTGAACCGGGACTCAGTGGTTCAGTGGAATCTGGATGCAAGGATTCAAGGCTGGGAAGAGAAAGATGGTGTGGTAACATGGAATAAGAGAGTTTATGTTCCAATTGACAGGAAGCTTTGGGAGGATGTGATTCATGAACATAACGACTCTTGCTTAGCAGGACACCCTGGTCAATACTGGACTCATGAGCTGGTCACACGAAACTATTGGTGGCTGAAGATTCTTCGTGATATATGGTGATATGTCACAGGGTGCGAAATTTGCCAGTGCACCAAGCCATGCCATACTCCACTTGCAGCACCCCTTCATCCTAACGAGGTGCCGACCTGACCTTGGGAACACATCTCCATTGATCTCATCGGTCCGTTGCCAGATTCACAGGGTCACAATGCAATCCTCGTAGTCGTGGATCATTTCTCGAAGATGCTTAAAATCATTCCCTCCCATCTGGAAGTTACCTCCGCAGGTGTCGCTCACATTCTTCGTGAACATGTCTTCAGGCACCATGGTCTTCCGCTCAAGGTGATCAGTGACCGGGGCACCAACTTTGTGTCAGCGTTCATGTGAGAACTTTACTCCCAACTGGGTATCACCAGCAATGCCAGCACAGCCTATCATCCTCAAACGGACGGGCAAACTGAGCGATTAAACCAAGAAATTGAGCATTTTCTTCGGGTTTTCACAAACTATCATCAGTCAGACTGGGCAGACTGGTTATCCCTAGCTGAGTTCTCCTACAACAACAAAGTTCACGCTTCCACTGGGCATTCCCCATTTTACCTTAACTATGGACAATATACTTGGAAAGGAAAAAGCCCATGGCGAGAAGGACGAGTGGAGGCAGCACATGACTTCGCAAATCGCATGCGCACAACCCGTCAGGAGGCTGAAGCAGCTCTCAAAAAGGCAGCTGACAACATGAAAAGTTCCTACAATTGAAAATGATCTCCTTCCCATGACTTCCAGGTAGGAGACCAAGTTTGGTTAGAAGCCATCCACATTATTTAAGATCGTCCAACCAAAAAGCTGGATGACAAACGCTATGGCCCTTTCACTATCATCAGCAAGCACGGAGAAAGCACTTTCTGTTACGATTCGTTTCTCTGTTCACTCGGACTGTCTTTTTCTTTCTCACGATTACTCATCACATACTCGTAATCGTGCTTATCCTCCATAGCCTCCGTATGACTCATCCCCTTGGATGACTCATTTCTATGACGTCTTTGTTCCATGTGATTCCATCGTATTCCTTGATTACTCATGGACTCTTCCTCGACCTGCCCTCAACTACTCTAGGGCATATAAATACCCTCGTCGTTACTCTTGTATTTCCTCACACTTGATCTCCTCTCTTGTACCTTGTCACTTACTTGGCACACCGAGAATACAAGCACCTTTTCCCCTTCTCTCG
>JBBPOH010000808.1:0-10112 GCA_038091335.1 Phylloporus arenicola | reverse complement strand
CCGACCTCAAAGGAAGAGGCCTTGCCACCCTCCAATCCCTAGTCCAACGAAAGGATAATATCCTCGGCTACATCAGCGAATACAAGGTGGCTGCTCACTATAGTGGGGTCACTGATGAAACTGTCCTAATCCGACTCTTTTCGGAAGGACTGAACCCTGCCTTAATGTGGTGAATCTATTCAATGGACAAAGTACCTGAAAAAGTTGAAGAATGGTACACCAAGGCTGAGGGGTTCCAAGTGCAATGGAACTGCTCAAATCAAGTCGCCTCTCACCATGAGCGGAAGAAAGCCCCCTCCTCCTCCTCATCCACATTCTGACCTTTCACCCCCATCTCGAACGGGAAAGCGAAAGATCCAAATGCTATGGACATTGACGCTGTTAAAATCCCTGAGCTCACTGCCACAATGAGGAAGAAGTGTGTTGAAAAAGGATTTTGTTTTCGATGCCAAGAAGCGGGACATCTCAGCTCTGCCTGTCCTGCTTTCCCCTCTACACCACGGTCTACCAAAGCCAAACAGGTCAACAAAGCAGAGGAACTCCCTAAGCTGGAGGAAGTAGAGGATGATGATGAAAATGGAGTGGCCAGAGTTGCCTTCTCCATTGACAAGGATTTTTAAAGCAGGGACTTCCTTCGATGCGAAGCTCTCCTAAAGTTACATGTGCGCCTGTAGTTGTATCTGCTACCCCCAAAGCTATGTGAATCCCTTTGCAACTCATTACTCTCTTGCACACGTTGAAAGTCGTCAACACCCGTGCCCTGGTTGATAGCAGCGCTGACATCACTTGCATAGACTGGCAGTTTGTCAGAAAACACTCCCTCCCCACTCAGAAGCTCGATGTTCCCATCTGCGTATGAAACGTTGACCAATCCTCAAACAAAAACAGAGAAATCTGTTACACTTGTACCCTCTTCACCAACATAGAAGGGATCGCACAGAAACACCTTTTTTCATGTTATGGCATGCAGAAAAGAGAATGTTATCCTCGGACTCCCCTGGCTCCGAGTCACAAACCCGACCATTGATTGGTCTCGACAAACCCTCTCCATCTCTGAAACTCTTGATGAATCCAGAGAACTCTACACTGCCCATGCGGCTGATGCCAAGCGCCATGATTCCTTTTTCCACAAACCCCTCTCTAGAACCCCATGACATGTGAATGTTGACTCTGTCCCTGATGAAAAACTCTATGACTTTGTCAAGCATGAGACAGAGGACCAATACCTCCAGCGAGCCAACCAAAACTGAATCCTCCATCGGATAATCCGGGGGGACTTGCAGAGGTTCCTTCCAAACTCCCCCACTGTAGCCCGCTTAACCCAAGCCACTAAATTGGCCATGGCCGCAGAGAAGGCCAAGCTGAAAGTGACTCTTCCTCCAGAATACATTGACTTCGCCTCCGTCTTCTCAAAAGAGGTGACCAACCACATTCCCCCATTGCGACCCTATGATCACAAGATCAATCTGAACGAGTCCCTTTAGCCAAAAATTGGGAAAATCTATCCTCTATCCCCCGACAAAAAAAAGCCACAGAGGATTTCCTCCAAGAAAATCTAGATGCTGGGAAGATATGTCCATCAAACTCCTCCCAAGCCTCGCCATTCTTCTTCGTTAAAAAGAAGGATGGGAAACTCTGTCCTTGTCAGGACTACCGCTACCTTAATGAGCATACTGTTCATGACGTGTACCCCCTCCCACTCATCTCAGACCTTGTTGACAAACTCAAAGACGCCAAGCAGTTTACTAAGTTTGACATACAATGGGGGTATAACAACATTAGAATCAAGGACGGCCACCAATGGAAAGTGGTGTTCATCACTCACAAAGGACTCTTTGAACCTTAGGTTATGTTTTTTGGCCTCTGCAACTCCCCTGCAATGTTCCAGCAGTTCATGAACGATTTGTTCTGAGACATATTGCGGAGGGATGGCTCATCATCTACATGGATGACCTCCAAATTTTCTCCCCAGATGAAAAGACCCACACCGAATGAACACACCATGTCCTGCAACAGATGATGGAATTGGATCTCCACCTCAAGCTGGAGAAATGCCAGTTTGCTGCCTCTGAAGTGGAGTACCTCAGAATGATTGTCAAATCAGGGAAACTTGCCATGGACCCAGTAAAACTTGATGGCATTGCTAAGTGGCCGACACCCACAAAAGTCAAAGAAGTCCACTCTTTTCTTGGATTCACCAACTTCTACCATTGATTTATCCCTGATTACTCCACCGTCGCCCGCCCTATCCTTGATTTGACCAAGAAAGACCACCATTGGGATTGGACTCCCGCTTGCCAAAAGTCTTTCAACACAATAAAGGGACTATTCCTATCTAAACCCGTCCTCCACCTCCTTGACTTCTCCAAACCATTCACCGTCACTACCGACGCATCCAAGTATGCATCTGGAGCAATTCTCCTCCAAACCGATGTCAATGGCGATTGGCATCCATGTTTCTATCTTTCTCAGTCGTTCATCCCTGCTGAACGAAACTATGACATCTACAACAGAGAACTCCTAGCTGTCATCCGAGCTCTCAAAGCCTGGAGACATTATCTCCATGGTTCCCCTTTTCCCATCCAGGTCTTCACAGACCACAAAAATCTGACGTACTTCCGACAAGCCCAGAACTTGAACCGTTGACAAGCAAGGTGGCTTCTCGACCTAGCAGACTTCAACTTGAAAATGGTACATGTACCTGGGAAGCTCCTCGCAGGACCTGATGCTCTCTCTCAATGCCCTGACCTCCACCCTGATGACTCTGATAACACCGGAATGGTCCTCCTCCCTGACTCACTCTTTGTCAACATCATTGACACCAAACTGCACGACCGAATCTCCTCAGCATTTGCAGTCTAGCCTTGAGCCCTCCATTCCTGCCGCATTCCATTCCCGGTTGTCTGCCTGGCAACACTCTGAGGGTGTTCTGACCTATCAAGGGCATGTCTCCATTCCCTCCGATGACTCCCTCCATCGAACCATTGTCCAATGTTGTTATGACCATGAAACCGCTGGTGGCCATCCAGGATACCTAAAGACTCGTCAGCTCGTCGCCGCCGAGTTCTGGTGGCCTGGCCTTGTGCAATATGTCCGTAAATACATTGAAGGCTGTACTGTATGCCAGCAAAACAAGTCAAATACACACCCTACCATCCCACCCCTCACCCCCATTAAGTCCCTTGTGTCCTGCCCCTTTCAACAGCTGTCCTGTGACCTCATCACCGACCTTCCCCTTTCCGACGGCTTTGATTCTCTCTTGGTCGTGGTCGACCATGGGCTTACAAAGGGGGTAATTCTTTGCCCTACCAAGAAAACAGTCAGTGCGGAAGGGATCACCGCCCTTTTTTTTCACAAAGTATACCTTCGGTTTGGACTCTATGACAAGGTCATCTCGGATCGCGGTCCCCAATTCACCTCTGCCTTTGCCAGGGAACTAGGGAAACTCCTAAACTATGACCTCTCCCTCTCCACTGCCTATCATCCCCAATCCGATGGTGAAACGGGACATGTCAACCAGGAGGTTGAAACATACCTCTGAATCTTTTGTGGATCAAACCTGGGTTCCTGGGCCAAAAAGATCTCTCATGCCGAATTCGCGCATAACCACCGTCCACATTCTATTACGGGGCAATCTCCATTCTATCTCATGATGGGATATGAACCCTGTGCCCTTCCCACTGTTATTTCTGAAACAAACATTCCTGCCGTAGAAACCCGCCTAAATTCCTTGACTGCGGCCCAAAATGAAGCCCTTGCCGCTCATGAGCTTGCACGCCAAGTCATGGCATTCCAAAACTGCTGAGGTTTCACCCCCTTCAAACTTGGAGATAAGGTGTGGCTAGAAGCCAAGAACCTGAAACACTCTATCATCAACCTGAAGTTTGCACCCAAGCGAGAAGGGCCCTTCGTAATCACCAAGGTACTATCTCCCATCACGTACCAGCTCCGCCTGCCGAAGATCTGGAAGATCCACCTGGTCTTCTATGCTTCCCTCTTATCGCCCTATCACAAAAACACCGTCCATGGGCCGAATTTCCTGGCACCACCTCCAGATCTGATAGAAGGCGAGGAAGAATACAAATTTGAAGAGATCATATGTCATCATGGTGTTCCAACGGCCAGAATGTTCCTGGTCCGATGGAAGGGTTACTCAGCTGAAGAAGACTTGTGGGTTCCCGAGCGGGATCTGAAACATGCCAAGTTCACTCTGGATGACTATAAAAGACTTCATCCAGCAGTTTTCTCCCCCCAGAACACTCTCTCCTAACATCCATCTCGCCGAAAATGACCTACCCCTCAATGACCTCTACCCACCGCACTGCTTCCTTTAACTCCACTAACACATCGTCCACCCTCATCAATTCCCCCTCCACTCCGTCCTCTACCCTTGCCTCCCTTGGGTGGGAGACTCATTGCCTTTCACACACTATATTACTTTCTGTATCCATGGGGTCTGATGACTCCAACGCCTTGTGTATCTGGTTGCCTCCCTCCAACGATTCAGAGGCTCTTTCCCCTTCTGTAGAAAGTCTTATGTTAGAATCTCCTCCCTCTCTTCCTGTACCTCCTCCATGTTCTCCTTTTGAACAATCTGTCAAATCTGTCAATGTCCCTATCTATGCTTCCTGCCTTTGAGAGGTGGGAGAAGACGAAGGGTTTGACCACCTCATCTCCTACCTGACGCACTCCCATTTCGCTGTTCCCATAGAGGCCTTCATCGATACTACATTCCCCTACTACGAGCTCTATCAAGTGTTCCTGCAGAACAAGCGGCTTACCATCTTTGAGACCAACCCACCCACTTCCCACTCTGGCAACCTAGCCAGGAGGGTCACTCAAGATGTGCAAATAAGAATCCGCAATGCCCTCCTCACCACCATGCACCAACTCGGGATGCTGGAGTTCCTCCAAGACATCGATTGATACCTCCGTGAACTTGCTCATGCTCGTCAGAACCCCACTCATGTCTCTCCTATCCCCCCTGCCACCCCATCCACGTTGTCATCCCCCTTTGATCCTGAAGAGCTGGCAGCATTAGAACGAACCGACTCCTGGTGGACTGGGGCTGAAGGACGTCAACCTCTTCCCAGTCAACACCCACGGTTCCACCAAACTTGTTACCAGTGCTGCCGTCTTGGTCATCACTGTTACGATTCATTTCTTTTATTACACTTGGACTATCTTTTCACTTCACAATTACTCATCCATCTTGTAATCATGCTTACTCCTTCATAGCTTCGCTGACTGATCTCTTATTCCATATGATTACATCGTATTCCATGCTTACCAATAGAACTCTTCTTTGACTTGCCCTAAACCACTCTAGGGCATATATATACCTCTCGTCTCACTTGTATATCCCTCACGCTTGATCTCCTCTCTTGTACCTTGTCACTTACTGGGCACACCGAGAATACAAGCACCTTTTTCTCTTCTCTTGTCCTTTGACTCCTTAGAGGTCCTGCTGCTACCTTGAAGCGGTTGCTCTTCGTTCTCCTCCTTTGTCGACTTACCAAAAGTTGTAACCTTCATCGGCTCCTTGGTAGCAATAGACTCCAAGGCTCGCCCCACTCTCCTTGTCGTCACTAGAACCCGAGGCCTGAGTCCACCGGTTAGTCACACATCGTGACTGAACCCTTGACCCTGTGACTTCCCGTCACACTTGAAAGGCTACGACCGACTCTACCCGAGCCAGTCGTAACAATCACCATGCCGATTGCCAGTTCTACCAATGTCTGTCCTGCCTAGATTGGGCACCCAGACATATCCAAGGTAGTTGCCCTCGAAGACAGCGAGCTGGTCGTGTCCCCTCTGCCACCTTGTCCCACTCTTCCAGATCCTCTGGGAGATCTCGCAGATCCAACAGAATGCATCCCTGCCGCTGCCCTACACTTGCTTCAAGAATCAAACACCCCCTTTCCCTTTATGATCATGGGGACAACTGCTTTGATGCAGAGGCTGAGGCTAATATGACGGGCTCCCCAGGAGTGACCTTTGGAGAGTTTTAAGCTAAGTCCTTGTCGCTGTCTCGGATGTAGAACAGGGGTAATGTTACAATTCGCGGACTATTGTTTCTTTTCTCATTAGACATTCTTTTCCCTTTCCACAATTACTCCTCCATGTTCCTAGTCCTACGCTTTGTCACTTGCTTCATAATTGTGCTTACTCCATCATAGTTCCATGTGATTCCATCAACTTTGATAAGTCATTTCTTACTTGTCATCATTGTTCCTTGCGATTCCATCGCATTCTATGATTACTCATCACATACACTTCAAACCTGCCCTAAAGTGTTTGGATGTACATATATAAACCTGTGATGTTTCTCTTTCTTTCCTTTCTTCTCTTAAGCTAGATCTCCTCTGTACTTGTCTACACTCGTGCACAAATCTAGCCTGTTCCTTTCTCTTGTTCCTTGACTCTTTGAAAGCCTATGCCCATGCTTTGAACGGGTGTCTCATCCTTGAACCTTTGAACTTGTTGAGTAGGAAACCCCCTCGACTCTTCTCAAGACGTCCAAGTAGGAAACCCCCTTGCATGTACTCAGAGCCCTCTATCAGAGGCTATGCTTGCGCTCTATCCGAGACCAAGCATAACAGCAGACTCCATTTACGGCCATACATGGTAAGGACCCACAGAGCAGACCCCATTCACAACCACATGTGGTGAGGCCCCATGCCAGCCCACAAAGCAGACCTCAAGATGGGAGGCGAGATAAACTGCACATATGTTCACCTGTTGCATCATTAAGATTTAGTCAATGCCTGTAGGATAAACAATGCAATGCTCCAGTTCAACAGTGAGAGCACTGGTGTGTGTAAGAGGTATGGTAAGGGGAGAAGGAAATACACATACCGTCATTCTACAAAACAATCCTATAATCATGTGTGATTCATGACAGGGATGGACCATGAGAGTGTGCGAGTGGTCTTGGGAGATGGTTGGCTGGAAGGGAAATGACTGAGTACATGAGTAATGATATGGAATGGACACTCACAAGCCCCCTAGAAGGACCTTATTTGATTGTGGGGTGAACTTGGTGCCAACAAGTACAATGAGACACTTTAGGTAGTCCTGTGCTGCACCCGTGTAGTTAATGACTGAAATGTCCTAGATATCACGTTAGGACTGGAGAGACAGAACTTGAACCATGATGAACACAATCAATAGGGCTGGGAAAGCCACCTCTTGAAGTTGGATACCAGAGCAAGGAGTCGAGAGGCAAATGGAGCATGCCACTAGACTCAATGTGAAACAACCAAGTGAGTGCACCAATAAGAAGTGATGCACGTGCTGCCTAAAGAACAAAAAAAGATGAACAGGAAGAGATAATCGACAAAAGTGCATACCTTAAAATACAATCTACCACTCCGCCAGTGTGTCACATGAATATGACATTCATCAACCACATTTGCTTCTACCTCTTTGTCTGCATTCTCTGCAATGGGGACAACGGCATTGTCATCCAGTTCAAGGGTAACCCCAGAACACAAGACAAGTGGGTCTGGCCAAACATAAGGTGTTTCCGGGACACGGCACCCCCAGTTTTGTGAGACACTGTGCTATCATAGCATTCAACATCAGCATCAGGGAAAGAACACAAGACACCTTGACCACATTATCCGAAAGAGATACACCCATCATCATCAATCAAATGCCCCACCCACTACTACCAGACTGTGAGAAAGCAGCTGAAGGAAGCTTGCATTAGCAAACCAACCTTTGTATTGACAGATATGCACAGACATGGGCAGCTACTACAGAAAGGTTCCTAGTAATGTAGACCTATACAGAGAAATAGGGGAAATCTAACTCAACATTGTTAGTATTGATATAGGCTAAGAAATTTATAAGGTAATCTTCATATATGTCTAAGCTTCTTCACAAAATTATGTGGTCATAGGTACAAGTGTGGCTGTGTGGTGTGTGAATACATTTGGAACAAAAGTGTGGGAAAAGTGCTGGTCTGCTAATATGCTGAGTGTGTCATGTATGATGTGTATGCCTCACTAGGAACAGTGAGACGGTGCAAAAGTTAAAGTGTCCTCCCCTTATCCAGACCAGAGTTCAATGTCCTTGTCAACATTCTCTGCCAGTGATCCCAATACTTTGTGCTCACTCACAACTTTTTGCCATTGCCATTTTTGAACAGTCTGGTTGGGAAATCCGACCAACTCATCCTAAAATGGTAAGCCTTGAAATGGTTGCATGCTGGGACGGCCAAGATGAGCAGAATTGTCAAACCAGTGTGGAGTTACAATGCACATATGAGTTTGGGGCGCAAGTGAAGGGCAGTGTTGTACTGAATAGTAGATTAGACAGTGAATACAATGGATGCAATAAAAGAGTACCTTGTCGCTGCCTGTATGAAGGGCAAAGAGATGAGACATGTTACGGGTGAGACCAATATGCCATTGACCACCAAGTACAGTGATACCAGCTGAGAGGATCTTCAAGTCAGGTGCAGAAACATCAGCAAAACAGCCTTCTCCTGTCCAGTGCTGGACAGACTATGACAGAATAGCACAGCAAGGTTTCCAACTGGCTAGAGCTGGACAGAAAGTGAGCAAAAGATCCTGCCTATAACCTTGGTTTCAAACTTTAGCCAAACAATATTTCTATCAAATGCTACAATTTGACATAGGTTTGGTAGGCATAGACATCAATCTGCTTGTGTAATAAGCTGAGACTTTCAACAGTGAGAGGGCTGTTCCACTGATGAAGCTGTAATGCGAGACCGGTGAAATAGACATGTAATAATGAGGGATGGGAAGGGTATACATTGGTAGCACAGGTGACCACACCAGAAAAGATCATTGCTGGGTCAGAAGAGTAATACTGCTCACTGAGGTAGGCACAGATCAATCACTGCAGAAGGAAAAAAAAAGTGCATGGCTAGCATTTTCCTAAGATGACACTGCGATCCCAGCGGTCTGTGATGATTTTCAAGTTGGGTTTGTCAGTAACATCACTGTGGGTGTGGATGATAAGATCCCCAACTCCCACAGTAGTGGAGGAGGGTTTTGTTGGACAGGTTTGGGCACTCTCTCTGCAAAATGACTCATGGAAAGAAATTATATAATACTATATAGTACCAATTTGAGATGCTTTCAATTGGCCTCCATTGCACCATGAAACAATTGCCGCATCATAAGTGACATCCTCTGCCCTCTGCCCTTGACAAATATTCAAAACTTCCACATCATGCAGCCACACCGGTTGTTGTCCAACTTTTGAAAAGAGATGTTGGGGTATCTTACCTGAAGCTGAGCGGTGGCTTAATGTCAGACCTGTCTCCGCTCTCTTGCTGCTAGCAAGGGGAACTTGGATATGCAACCGATCCACAATCAAGATCCAACTGTGGGCCACATACTTGTGCCCACACTGGAGGAGATGGAACTTGAATGCATCACATTTACACAAGGAGAGGGTCGCATGTGTCATCATTCACTCGTTTGTGCTCTCTCTACCCGCAATAGGCGCCAACTCACTATGATTTGTGACATGGTTGAATCAGATGGATGACAGCAGTAGTCAATAGCTAATGATTTATACTCTGTTATGTTTTATCCTTAGATCACCTTTATACTTGCCCACCAATCAATCATTTGAATGTCAGTTATTGAACATTGGGACACAAGTATGAGTTCCAGCTGTCCATTGCAAGGCATATACAGTAGGTTGCAAGGTTCAAGTTCTTCTCTTTGGGGTGTGGAGCAGAGGAGATAGCACAGCCTCACTTGGTGGCCAATGTGGCTGTGTGACGTCCACAAGTCGCATGTTCCTGGGGAAGTTCTATTGTCCAGTAGTGAGTGCAGGTCGTTTGTTGAAATTGCATGTTGAATCCCCAAGATATATAGTCACCTTCTTGAACAAGTCCAAGGTTGCTTCAGTGTAAAGCCACAGTGTGGCAAATGCATGCTGGGTTGCGAGATTGAATAGTAAGTTGAGGACAATGTCATTGTTTTGACCCACTATTAGGCCATTGAAAACAAGGAGTGTGCACTATTTTGTATACCTGAAGCAAGTCTTCAAAGTCTTGGGCAGTGAGATGCTTCATGGCTAATGTGTTTTTATGAAATCACTGTATTGTTGCACACCCAAAAGTA
>JBBPOH010000807.1:0-10113 GCA_038091335.1 Phylloporus arenicola | reverse complement strand
TGGAATCCGTGATTTCCACCACCATACTTTTTAGGACGCCTATGTTTCCGTTCAAGGCGCCATTGAGAGAACGACTAAATGGATGTGTCGTTAGCAGTCATGGGAAAAAACTAAATTTAATGCAAAGATAGAGCACCTCATCACCAATCCCCAGAAGGTATTCGATAGACCGAAAGAGTACATTGAAGCAGACAAGCCACATAAACCAACCAAAATGACAGGTTTCCGACCTATATGGTCTGAAAGTCGACTCCAGTGCAACACAGTGAGTGCTTGCGTTGCGAAGAACAAGGAATGCTACGCCATCAATAAGGAGCCGAATAGGGAAGCAAAATCATGGAGGCTTACCAACAATCCTACGTAATAACTGACTTGCGTTTCATCACCGTTCGTAACACCAATGTCCCGGATGAGCTTGGAAAGAAGATGAGAAAGCTGTACAAACAATAGAGAACCAAGAGGCACCTGAGGGGCGAACGGAGCGATAACTTGGG
The DNA here is from genome assembly GCA_038091335.1 of Phylloporus arenicola. Classification (NCBI taxonomy): domain Eukaryota; kingdom Fungi; phylum Basidiomycota; class Agaricomycetes; order Boletales; family Boletaceae; genus Phylloporus; species Phylloporus arenicola. Next base: position 9,619 of record JBBPOH010000807.1, on the reverse strand, counting down.
AGGTGAGTGGCTCCGCGAGTTGAAGCAGGAGAATGATAGCGAACTGACGCCAGGGCAGCGGTGTTCTGCTTGTTTTCTGAGCTTGCAAAAGAGGCGTCTCTTCGTCTATCGCCTGAGAGGACATGATGAGTCGTAAGAGAAAGATAAAACTGACATCTTGACGTACTAATGCTTATAAACTTCTAGTTCGGCGATTGCGCCGAACTGAATCGGATGTCCAGTGAGTCACGTGAACCCCGGATCGGAGATGTCGGAGTATGATTAGATTTTGGTCACGTGACGGACGCGTCTAAGCGGACGCGTACCATAGCAAAGCAGACAATACCCGCGCTTTGGTTGTCCACAGTGTGAATACCACAAGCACGCCCACAATGATGGTTATAAAAGCTATTCATCCCTCGTGCAGCCTGAGCATATTTATGCCATGTCCATCTCTTTCTCTCTCGGAAGAGAGAAGGAACTTCCTGACATCCCTGTCGAGATTGACAATCGCAGGACTGCAACAGAACATGAGGAAGCTCGCCTCATACCTTCTTACAACACAAACAAGCGCCTTTCATCCCGAAACGTCGCATCGGAAGGAGAAATGTGTTGGCCGCACGAACTTTGGAATGAAGCTGGATTGAGTGCTGTAAGTGCTATTCTTGATTCCTATGCCGCGATCAGTGCTAATCGTTAAATCGAAAGCGCGCACATCGCAGGAGACACTGTGGTCAAAACCAGGCTCCCATTTCTGTGCGGGATACTCCATCTGCAGACCTACCCATAACGGACGCGACTCCACCGACCACAGGCGGTATATGGAAACGATGGGAATTTTTCAGCGCAAGGTAGGACAGCTTCCTCATATCTCGGGATTTCTCCCTTACCTTGCGCTCTTGAGGCCTATTTCAGAGAAACACGAGACAGGGAAGAAGTCGCTCGGTGTACTCGAGAGACTGCGTGCCATAGCCAAGGATTGGCCGAAGAGGAATCAAGTTCGGTGCGCAAAGTCTACCCCGAATCTCAGCAACGGAGGCGCACCAGGACCTCAACTTGAATTCGCTGTGCCAAACGATGCGCGAAGCAGTAAACGATGCATCCGGTCAGCAACACCTGAAGTAGAAGATATGGATAAGAATGCGATCTACTTCACGGTGGATCCTACCTGGCGTACCTCGCAGGGAAGTGTGCGATTCCAGTTCATCACGCGTCCTATTTCTTTATGGCGGCCAGATTCACCTGGTCTCTATCAATTGTCTTGTTAGCTCCTTTTGTTGTCATTTGTACTACCATTCTTTTACATGACCATCTTTTACAATAAGACCGGCTGGCAATTGAGACGGCAAAACCGGACAAGCGGTGCAAAGTGCATTTATAAGTAAACGTCACACCGCCCTTCACGTCGAATCTCTCCGTACAATGATCTCTCCACCAACCGTCACCATACAAGACTCTCAAAAATCCTTCTCTGACAATGATCATGTCACCAAGCCTTCCAGACGGGCACCTCTGGGTGAGTCGCGCCGTTGCTTGGCCCGAGATACGCTGTCTAGACTCGGCATGTAACCAGATCCGCTGTCCCCGACGGACTTGGACAACAGGCGCTACCGGGCATCCGACGCTGCGTACCACTCCCTCCTAGCTGTCTCAGATCTCCGGGCTTTGCTACCGAAACAGCCCGTGAGTTCCGGTTGTTACGGAATGCGACTCAGTGGCACTCTCAGTGCCCCCGTCTGCTCATGGCCGCCCCCAGTTCCAGCTCTAGGCTCGTCGCACAGCAACCTTGCGGTCCACACATCGCCGCCTAGCCCCGACTCTCAGAGGAAATGGTCACGTGCTACTTTTCTCGAACCTACTTCAGCCTGGATTGCACCGGATTTTATCCAGACTGAGCCCACCAAGCTAATGCGGACGTCCAGCTGGAAACCAGAGAACCTCCTGCAGCCCATTCGCTCGCGCACCAACTCCATGCCGTCCGTGCGCAGGCCACCTGGGGAGCTGTGGCAATCAGACCCTGCAAGGGCGACTCACGCGGACCCTGTTGATTCCACTCCTCTTCGCCAAGCTGATTTGAGGCCTGGTGACTCGGGTTCGGATCTACACACTCCTGGTTCGCTCTCGTTATCCTTGGCTCTCGGCTCACAGCCTCTCAGGGCTTCAGAGCTCACAAAGGCCGTGCCGCCCATAGGGGCGGAAAGGAATCGGGCTGTGTCCACGACATCACACCGCAACTCTTCAGCAACACCACCAACCGATCGCTCTTGGTGTCCCACACTGCTCCCACCTAGACTACAGGCAAAATGGAAGAACGATGTGTATCTGCTAGACACGACAGCGTTGGAAAAAGCGCAAGCAGTCGCGGGAGATTCCAGCACCTCAAAGGAGGAGCTCAAGCGTCTCCTGCGCAATGCGGTCCGGAACAAATACGCACCCAAGATCATATCGCCATTGAGCCCGCTTCGCAGTGCAACTCCGGCATTCGATCTATCCACTGACCCGGAGTATCAGCTACACATGCCCTCTCCGTCGAACAACCCGTCGTTTCGGTACTCCAAATGTCCTCCGAGGAGGGTACGCACGTACGTGCCCTGTCTTCATTGCCGTCGCACACTAAATCTCATCGCTCTCCTTTTGACAGGGTATGCGACAGTCACCAGACGCTCGACTGGGATATGACTTGCATGCACTGCGAAGAGTGCAAAAGGGACACCATCGGCAAGAGGCTGCTAGCGTTCCGCCACCGCCAGCTTCAGGCACACCACGCACAGCGCACCAGGCTGTACACGTTTTCGTCCCCTGGTGCGAGGGTAGACGACGACCGTATCGCGCTCGCGAGCCGTATCCGAGAGGCGTTTTCGTATGGGCTGGACGAGGAGGAGAAAAGTCTGTGGGAAGAGATCGCTGCGGTCACCGGGGCTGGACCCCTACCGCTTACTCGGGTGGGTGCGCCGTGTGCCGCTGCTAGCTACCGACGCGCCGTTGACGACGGGGCCGACGAGGGCGCACACGACGACTACATGGAGATCCAAGAGGGTGGTTTGCTTGCGACTCTGTTCCGCGACGTGACTGTGTATTGAAGGTGACCACGTTCGTTTAGACGATGGAACATACTGTATAATTGTTTTGTGAGCATTGCATTATTTGCTTTCATTTTCCTTCTCCTTTGTACTCTACTTTATGCTTTTATATCTTTTGGACCAACGTAGGGTTACACTGTAGTTGCTTTCGCCATAGTTTCCAGTCATAGCTACACATGGATCAAATAGAGACGGTAACATACTATCAGACCAATAGCAATTCATGATGTGTCTCAGAACAGATTGTAGGCTCGCGCAAGAGCCACCTGCTGTGCAGGCTCCACATCCACCACCACCCCGTCTGCACGGACTTCATATGACTCCGGATCGACACGCATCACCGGCAGCGCCGCGTTCCACTTCATGTCTCGTTTTGTTACACGACGGCACCCAACGACAGGCACGGCGCGCTTCGCAAGTCCATAGGACGCGATCGTCTCATTCTCGATAGACACACGCGACACGAACGCGAGTGAGTTGAGCGCTGCAGCGCGGGGGAAGGCGCCCCACATCGGGCGGCCGTATGTGGGCTGTACGGTCGGTATCGACCCATTCGCATCACCCATCTATCGCCAGCGACATCAGAAAACGACATGCGATCGAGAGGGAACTCGCCTGCGCCCACACGATGACGCCCGACTTGAGCACCATCTCCGGTGTCGCACCAAAGTTCTCCGGTTTCCACAACACCAGGTCAGCGAGCTTGCCCACCTCGACTGACCCGACGTGCGTATCAATCCCGTGCGTGATCGCACTGGTCCAGCAACCTCGTCAGCACGCCACTGTGAAAGCGAAACAGAGTACGCACGGATTGATGGTGTATTTCGAAACGTAGCGCTTCACGCGCCCGTTATCGCATCCATCTGTGTCCCCGAGCTCGGCCAACGGCCCACGCAGCGACCGGAGCTTGCTCGCGGTGCGCCACGTCCGCGAGACGACTTCGCCCACACGCCCCATCGCCTGCGAGTCCGAGCTGATCATTGAGATCGCGCCCGTGTCGTGCAGGACGTCCTCCGCAGCAACCGTTTCTGCCCGGATCCGCGACTCTGCGAAGCGGAGGTCTTCGAGAATGTTCCTATCGAGGTGGTGACAAACCATCAGCATCTTTCGATAAGTAGGGTCAGCATAGTACGCGGCGCGTGTGAGAATCGCTCACGTCGAGGTGCTCTTCAAGGGTGTTTTGCGCAAATGGGCGAGTAGGGTTCGTGGATGATGGGAGAACGTTGTCGAGCCCGCAGACGACAATGATATCGGGCGCATGTCCACCGCCTAATGCGCGTTAGAACGGCAGATTGACAGCATTGCTAGCTCGCACCTGCGCCCTCGGTATGGTACGTGTGAATGGTACGACCGCCAAATGCCTCGATCGTGGCTACAAAAAGGTGAGCTTCACCGTGGTCATGATTATACGTGGGTACACCTACTCTCGACAAAACCACTCTCGTTCAGAGTATCAGTGTGAATGTTTACCTGGACGTCATATTCGTCACCGACATCGAGACAGTTGGAGATTGCGGCCGGCGTGGAACCCCAATCTTCATGGAGTTTTAGCCCCGCGGCACCTGCTTTGACGATCTCCTCGAGGGCTGGACGACCTGAGTCGTTCCCCTTGCCTGTGAACGCAAAATTGACGGGAAGGCCATCGGTCGCGGCCAGCATCGCCCTGATGTAAAAGGGGCTAGGTGTACATGTCGTCGCGTTCGTTCCAGCACTGGGACCAGTACCACCTCCGATCATCGTCGTCGTACCGACAGCGAGTGCCTCAGTCACTTGTTGTGGACAGATATAATGGATATGCACATCGATGGTTCCAGCGGTGACAATTAATTTCTCCCCGGCGATCACCTCTGTAGATGAACCGACGATCAAATTTGGGTCCACGAAGTCCATCACGTCGGGGTTCCCGGCCTTGCCAATACCGACGATAATGCCAGCTTTAACGCCGATATCCGCCTATAATCCTATCAAGACACGGACGACACAGCGATAAGGTGGCATTACCTTGTATATGGCCGTCCAGTCGACGATCACCGCATTCGTGATGACGAGGTCGAGCGCCTCAGCAGAGCTTCGTCCAGAGGATTGGCCCATACCATCTCGAATGGTCTTTCCTGAGTTCAAAAATGAGGACATTGTGTGAAATCGTCGCGATACGACATACCGCCACCAAATTTGACTTCGTCGCCATACACGGCCTAGGCGAAGATGAGACGGATGAACCGACCAGCGATGGACTGACTCACCGCGTCCCGTTCGATCTGGATCCAAAGACTCGTATCCCCGAGACGGATGCGATCTCCAACTGTGGGGCCAAACATGGATATGTACTCCTCACGGCCCATATCTGTATCTCTGAGGAACGGACCAGCATCAGGCTCTGGAGTGTGACCAAACCCTCGAAAGATGTCCTCGGATATGCCCGCTGCCAACCTGGACGTCACAAAATCAGTGAGTCCATTGCCTCCTTTGACTTGCTTGTTCCCTCCGATGGAACAGAGCACGACGATCTTTCTGTCACCAGGCTCAAACCGCACGGCCGTCCCCGCGGGTATATCGAGGCGTTTCCCAATCGCTTTTATGCGATCAAAGGTGAGTGCCTTGTTCGTCTCGGAAAAGTGGTAGTGTGAGCCGACCTGTGTTGATGAGCATCTGAGGGAGACGAGTTGACAAGTTGAGTTACCTGGATGGGACGGTCGCCGTTGTTGGTGACACCGATCCTAATTCGTTCGCGATCGCGATTGATCACGATGCGTTCTTTCTTTGCAATGATTGCACCGGGTAGATTCGCGGGGTCGTTTAACGCGGGATCAGGTATTGGGAACATGTCGTTGGGAGGTGCAGGTAGAAATGAACCATAAAGTGCGGCTGCGATGTCGCCGTTATCGGTACAGATGGGATCGTGTAAAGTCACGAGGAAAACGCTAGTAAGCCGATGAGCATCGATCTCAACGCACAGGGGAAAACTGACCCGTCTAGAAGTGTTCCCTCGACCTGGATCTGATGCAGTCTTGGCGCGACGCCAGGAAGGACGTGCCTTCGACCCAGCAGGGTCTTACCGTGGTCCATTAAGTCTGGAACGGAATGCCGGCCATCGCGGATGCGTTCTTGAAGCTGCGAAGCGATGAGTGCGGTGGCTTCATTGATATTGAGCTGCAATCCGCGGGCAAGACGCTTCTGGGCGAGGGAGCCTGCCTTTTAATTGTCGGTGATGCTGGGAGCGCACGGGACAATTGAAAAGTACCTGGTGGAGTAAGAGTTTGTCGTGTTCCCTCGGTAAGATGTGCATTTGCAGGGCTGGTTCTGAACAAACGACGTTGCCGTTTGGGTCATGTGACATGTCTCTTCCTATTGAACAAGGACTCATTGGCGACGGTACATTACTGTCGTGTCGTCACTTTTTCCATAATGTCGAGACTGGGGTAAGTTTCTTGTTCCATTCCTTCCAACAAAAGAATGTTCATTTAGCGTCGCTTGAGTCCACTCGTTGTGGGAACTCCCGACCACTCTGCTTTTGTCTCGGCCACAGGATATCAAGTCCCTTTGTCGCGTCTCCGGGTCTCACTCCTTTCCCCCCTACTTATGCCTCCTTCGCCCGCTTCAAACCGACGTCAACGTACCATCGAACCTCTGCCCCGCAAGACCTCCCGCACCATGCTACGCCGCACAGAATCATTCCTTTCCTTGTCCGACCTTAACGACGAGAGCCAGTATGAAGGCTCCTTCTTGCACATGACATCCACTCCCTCACGCCCTCCCACACCTATGCCCTCCCGCCTCGCACCCCTATCCCGCGCTCGCCCGCACTACAGGGAGCAGCAGCAGACCACGAAACTGGGCCGTAAGCGCGCCATGTTCACTATTACGCCACCCGCTTCGCCCACCGGAACATCCCTGCCCAAGCGTGGCACCCGTGTGGCGCCCAATCCACAGTCGCAGCCCACAGTCCACCACGTTCGTACAACATCGCCACTTGCTCCGACCCGGAAACTGTTACCCCCTCGGGCAAGTTTTCCCCGCTCGAGACCAGAGCCGGATTTGTACCGCACCGCGCTCAAGGGCAGGATGCGCAGCTCGCCTGAAGGAGAGCAAATTCTGCGAATGGGTCCGCGTCTTGCGATCGCGATCTTATCGGCAACCAGGGAATTGGAGCAGATCGTTTCCGCACACGAAGACGACGATGTGATTATGGCCGACGATACGGAACCCACCGTGAGACCCAAGAGATGGGGTCTAGGGCGTGACATGTTGGCCGTCCCGTGCGGGGCCTAGCCTTGACATGGACACAGCTGACACAGGGGCACGGAAAATATCCTCTACCCCGATTCACGGACCACATTTGACGACGCCGACAAATGGCACACGTATATTTATACGAACGCACGGCTGTTGTTTGCATGCATTCCATTGTATTTCGCTGAGACATTGTGTTTCCGGTGTTGTCTTATTTCTCCGCACATGTTTGGACTTCTTTGCTTGGGATACACGGACGTTGTACACCCGCCGCCATCTCTGGAGATCTGTTTCATCTTCTGTTTTTTCTTGTCGCATAGTATTTAGTTCGCGCATTTGTACTACATCGACATGCCTTGCACACCCTTCCTTTTCGTTTGTTATAAGCACACGGTCATACCCCGCTCACACACGTTCGCTTTCGCATTTTTGACACCGTCATCTCATCGATCACGATCATCAATACCCATATCGACCCAGCGTCGCATTTTCGTTCATTTGTTTATTCGTTTGGATCGCATTTGATATTTATCATGTCCACCACCAGTCACTTTCCTTTTCGGCCTTTGTCTGCCTTTGGCGTTTTCATATCCGTCATACCCATCCTTTATGCTGTACCGAGTACCAATCAGATTGTGTTGTCGCTCGACGCGGTGCGTCGGAATCGATCCGATCGTGATCGGTCTGACCACTGCATTTGCATGGCTCAAACAAGACACTTATATAGCCCAGATTGTAAGTGATTAGGCTGTGCGATGCGGTGTGCTACCATTGCAGGCGAGTTCAAAATGCTGCGCGCGGTGAAATGAGATCGGACGTTGATGCATTTAATCTAAGATCTGATTTTTAGGCTGGGCAACAAGCAAAAGTGAATTCTGGTGGTCCAAAGCATCCAAGATGATGTTGTAGTGGCAACACAAAGCCATGTCTCGTTCCGTCACAAGATAACATCTAAATCGCGCACAACGTCTCCCGTGGATTATTGCGACGTTGCCAAGAATGCCGTATACATTTCCCGACAAACCCCGTCACGATCTAGCCCTCAACTTGGAGAACAAGACCATCAGGACCAACGCCCACCGTTCAAACTGTTCCTTGGATACGAACAATAATGCCTGTGAGATAACCGCTTTGATGATCTGGGCCGACATGCCCTGCGGAGAGAGATGGGGTCGGAAATGGCAAGTGAGCACGGGTCGCGGTGCCGTACCTGGTACCAGCCCACGAACCCCTCGGTCTTGAGCACGCGGATCAACAGTCCAACTGCACCCGTCCGTGCTGCGCTGCCACGCTCCCGCGTAGCGTGGGGCAGGTCCTGCGCGTCACCAGACGTGCGTGCCTGAATGCGCACCTTGGCCATGATATATGGGTACGTCGCCTGCCCCCACGTCAGCCATCAACGGTCGCATCGACACAACCACTCACGACCGTGGCGAGCGTCTTGCTGAACGCGCCGAGCACAAACGACACGCCGGGCGTGAGGGTAGAGGGTGCGCCCGCAGCGGCGCGTGCGTGCACGAGGACGCTCTTTAGTCGCTCATATACACCATAGGTGATCGCGGGATTGATGGTGAGCACCATGCCGGGTTTGATGCCCAGCCAGAGACCGGTGACGCCGTCCTCGCGGATGATCTCGCGGGCGACACCCAGGAACGAATCGTCGTCGTCGTCACGGTCAGTGGCGCGTTGAGGGCGGGATGCACGTCCGACTTGTTGGCGGGTCGCGATGACGGAGACGGGGATCGTGAAGATTTGGGAAAGAGCACCGGCTGCAGCGCCAAGGGATAGCTCTGCAGCGGTCGATAGCACGGGTGATTTAGAGCCCGGAGGGGCTCTTGCGGCGAGACGTTTGATGTAGGAGGCGCGGAGGACGGCATAAAAGAAGAAGTAGGCATATTCTACCAAAGGGTCGAGCAACAGACGGAGGAGAGAGGAGAGGACGTACGCATGGAAAAGGTATTGAGCATCGTCGCTGCGAATCCACGGTACCATCCTGCAATGCCTTCGTGCTCGTAGATGTCGAGCAGGACGGAGGGCATCGTCAGTTCATCTTTGCGTTTTCCTTTGGCGGTTGGTGAGGTGGCTTGTATCCGCGTTTTGGCGCTGTTGGAGATGGGGTCAGGTGTCACTCTGAAGTACAGATATTTGCGTACACGTCTAATGGATACACTGCGCTGCAGCAGGCAAGTCAGTTCCCTTTGAAACCGCTGGGATGGCATACTGACGCATTGCTAAAACAGGCACCCAGAGCACCAGCCAAGGCTGCACCGAACGGCGTCAATTGCTGGGATGACGGGGCAGACTTGGACTGGACAGACATGATAGGACGG
>JBBPOH010000806.1:0-10141 GCA_038091335.1 Phylloporus arenicola | reverse complement strand
CTCCCACTCTCCATTGCCTGTATGTGCCTGGCTTCGCTTGCCCAGCAGGTCCTGCGGGGGAGTGGGATTTAGCGCCAGTGCAGCAGTGTAGTGCGAGATGGCTTCATCATACTGTCGAGCATTCATGGAACCGTCCCCGAGGTCCGCTAGTTTACCGCGGCATCGAGATTCAAAATCTAGCAGAAGATAGTCATGCAGATGCCTCCTGGATTTGACACGATCACTCACCTCGAGTCCAATTCGCTTGCTCGCCATCCGTTTTCCGTGCCAGTTCGCCGCGCATTTGGTGGAAACGCGAAACGGCGTCCGCTAGATGGCCAGCCATTTCGAGCTGCTCACATATGACTTGAATGCTGGGAGTGAAAACTACATGCCAAATTCACGTGAGGTACACAAGCGATTCCGAGCAAAACTATGCTCACGCCATGCGCAGCAGTCAAGGCATCTTTCCACGACCCAGTTGTCAGTCTTGATCTTGCCCACTCTCTCGATAGTGGCATCATAGGATGTGATATGTTGTTGTGGCCAGTGGTCACGAAGCTTGCATCAACATTGTTTTTTGGCGCGGAAAGACATCGTTGCGCAAGGTCTTCCTGGAATTGTAGATATGATGAGAGAATATGTAAAACGAAAGCTCACCAGAAACCCGTGTCTTGATAGACTCGGACATATTGACCTCCTGATCCACGAGCGCAGTACACAGTCGCCCGCCTCTTTGGTGCGACCCACTGAAAGGAGGACCTCGCACAATCGCAATTCAATTGTGATTACAAGGTCATCAAATTTCCATCCTGAAATCTGTGAGAAATCAGGATCAATTTCGAGCGATGTAGCAGGAGATATACCAATGAGATTATCAAAGGTGGTCGTTCCTTGCGGCTGCCGAGTTTCAGTCGCGCGTCCTCAAATGACTGAATAGTCGCCGCTTTCCATGTACAGGTTCCCATGGAGATAGTGCATATACGCCTATTGGAGACATCAGTGACGCTACCAAACGATAGTACATCGCTCACGTGCCTGGACTACGTAGAGCGTTGCGTCCAAGGACCTAACAGCAATGAGGTTGTCTATACGTGATATCGCATCGCCATGCTCTCCGGCCATGAACAGGACAACAGCCTAAGATGAGAACGAAGCTAAACGAAATCCGCGGGGGGTGTTGCATGAAAACACACCTTGATAAGAAGCAAAATGGCAGCGTGATCCAGACGCGATGTCGCACACTCGACATGCTGCGTGCGTATCCCTTTCCGACAAAAACCACATATAACCGAAGGGGGATGGCTGAATTTCGATTGACTTGGTTTAAAATGGTGTCAGCATCTATATATGAGAATTGAGAGAATGGACCTCCTCGGCATCGACGAGTGCTGCGTCCCACTGTCGTAAGCGTGCACGGACAAGAGCTCGACTGGCGAGAACATTATGGGCTGTATCCTTGGCCCTTGGGATGGCACTCAGTAGCGCTTCCGCCTTTGCGAGCTGACCCTTTTTCCATGCATGAAACGGAGGGTTATGTCCGGCTCAGACCAGAAAGGGCGTACTCCAATAAAATAATGACGATTTTCCGTGTCGGTGCAACGATAGCAAGCCGGCCGTCTTCAGAGAATGCGATTGGACATGGTCCGCTGCACTGCAAGATGAGGCCAGCTCGGGTGTGAGTCGAGGTGTCCCAGAAGGCGATGTTGTCGTTTGCAGAGTATGCCATGAATGTCCCATGTTGCGGCAGGGCAATGCATGAACCACTCCGAGACGGTTAGCCCGGTGGATGCGTCGATTTGCCTGATTTCGCTGTCTTTTGTTGGCTTTCTCGTTCAACTAACCACACGCCTTGGAGACCACCACCACGACAGTTGACGTATTCGGGTTAAGGGTGGTGAGTCTCCACGACACGTTCCCCGCCCATGTTTGCGCGGAGGAATCTCAAGACCGTCGTCCACGAGTCTTCCATCTCGGTTCCACACCACGTAGGCGCGCCATGCTTCCCAGTTGGACCCGCTTTTAACCATATAACGCCCTCCTTCCCACTAGGTCCTATTTTCTAGTTCTCGCCAAGGTTGGTTGTAATGGATCCATCCTTGAACAAACCCCTTGTCACATATAGCTTGTCTCAATACATGCTTGACCGTATCAATATACATGACACTATCATGCGACTGGTGCGTAACAGCCTGTCCTACTTTCCCAAAATATTCATGGCATCCATAACAGTCGGCTTATCCGGACTGCAGGGATTTCGAGCGCCTCGGAAACGAAGTCTTTGCCTCTTCGGAGGTTACAATAGACAACTCGCTCATTACGAATGACCAACCTCAAGGTAGGCATCACAGTCCAAGTTGGCGATGCTCGTCAGAATGACACTGGGTCAAGGCAGGCCAGCCAAAGAAGAAGCAGAGTCTTGGGCAAAGTACTTTGAACGGTTCACTGCAGCACAGCACCTCATGACGTGCGTCCATCTGCCATTCTTGACGATGCGACGTAGGCAAATACGACGACAGTTGTGTCCTGGTTAACCTTCCACAACCTGCTCCGAATTGGAACATTGCTACGCCGAACAAGGCGACTGCATCTGCGAATGCGTTGGTCACTTTTAGACGCGATCGCGCACGAGGCGAAACGATCGCTCAACATGGGGTGAGCGCTTTCGCAGTTGATACGGCAGTTTCTGATAACTCTTTCTAGAGCTACTACACCTTTGATTTGATACGGCAGACAGATGCAGAGCCAGGTTCTAACCCATGGCGTATCTCGCACATGAAAGCCCATCCGTTTTGGTTCAAAGGAAACATGGAAGTCATGAGTTGACTGCAAGTCGATGTCGTCTTACCGCGATAGATTCAACTTCGAGTCCGGACCTCACCTTGTAACTATCAGGGATAGACGATGACATGCAGTGAGGCTACGATAGAAAACATCAAACGTCAATGACCATCTTTCTGGCCAATGCCTGTAGGTGCAAATAAGATCAGCTGGTCAAACGTTTCGAGGATCCAGCCGGGACTGTGACAGCGGCTGAGAGCGGTTACAAACCTTACCTTGATATGAGACAGTTATGTCACTTAGAAATATTATTTTTTGAAGGCGTTCTTTGGATTGTGTCCACGAGGTGACCTCGTTGCCAATGAATGGCGTAATCACGTAGTCTTGCTTCAGCCACGGCGTGGCCATAAAACGTTGCATGCCAATCTTGATTCGTGCTGGAGTGATTGCTGCTGGTCGTCGCGGTCCACAACCGTGACCACCGCCTTTGTCGACACAGGTATGTACCCCACTGGATTTGCCTGATCAGATCCCGCCTGTGCTCTGATAAAGTAACTGGCATTGGTTCCAGCCACTGTTTTCGGCAGCCTCGTGTTTTATGCCAGCTGCGCTCAGCCCTTCTTTGTCCTGATAATCATTCAAGGGTCAGTTCTAATCCCTTTCTCCAGCTTCTCTCTCCTCCACCGCATCCCCACAAGGCATCTCGGGCGGCGGGCGTTTCACCAGCTCCATCCATGTCTTCTACAGCTATCGGCACCTTCACTTGCTGGGATGGCTACGACTGCTGTGAACGGGTAGAGGAGCAGCCCCCTCGCCCTGCGCTTCCTCCCCGTCGCTCTCGCCTCGCTTCCATGTCTACTCTTCCTTCTCCTCCCCGACGAGCCCCCGATCGCAGTGGTGAGCGCCCACAGACATCCAAGTTGACCACTGGACAGGGCGCGCGAGACCAAGCGTATGCGTCGCTCGATCAGCTCTGGAGTACCCTGCGCGAGAAGAAGCAAGCCGCAGAGGCCAAACTCCCTCTCAAGGTGAAATCGCTGGAGACGCCCCAGAGCGTTGCTTCATGTTCCACGCCGGAACGACAGGTTGCCACGCCCAGGAAGCCCACCCCACCCAAAGTGAAGCGCAAGAAATCCACGTACGCCACCGCATCACCTCATGCCTCCCACTTCCCTGATCCCGTTGATGCATTGCAGGGATTGTGTTTCATTTCGCGAGTCTCGTTCGGGTCGTACGGCACGTACCTTTGTGTCAAATCCCCGTGAAATTTCCTTCTTATCCCCGTTCAGATCACCGCGACCTTTGACTTGCCTGGTATCAAGAAGGACCAAGCGCACGTTAGTTTCCGAGGGAACCATCTGGTCGTTACGTGGCAGACAGTCAAGATCACGGAGAAGGAAGAGAATGGTCGGCTCGTTAGAGAGCGAGAGGAGAAGAAGTACACACGAACGATTCCGCTCCCAGAAGGGACGAAAGTGAGGGCGTCGCTGATTTCCCCCGCCTCACGAGGGCTAATCGGCGTATCTGTCAGTTCGAGGAGATACGTGCAGTCATGGACAATCGACGCCTTATCCTGAGCTACCCTAATATGCGTACGGTTCGCGTCGAACCCCGACCTCGGTTTCCCAGACAGGCTGAGGCCCGTCGTATTGAGCCGACCGTCATCTCTGACAGCGATATCAAATCTAGCGATGACTTTGAGATCGCATCGTATCTCAAGTCGACCGATCATTCACCACACGAAGAAATCACAGAAATTTCCGATATCTCGGAATATTAGACAACATGATCTCCGCTTTCTGTTGTACCGCCAATACCCACATCCAAGGGAAACTTGTTCTTCTACAGTTGTCCGCATGCCCAGCGGCGAATCTTATCTATTTCATTCATGGGAAATGTTGAAAAATAAATGTCCTCTACTACAAACTTGTGTTCCCTTTGTCTTCTGTCATGTACTTAGGTCTCTATCTTGCGTCAGTCAATTGGTGAGCGCAACCGAAGGGAAAGTAATTATGGTGTCTGTCTCGTACAAGATGATGAGAAATATGCTCGCGTATGTATTACATGTCGTCCACACTCCATTCATAGCTCGCTGCTGCTGTCCGACTCCTCTCGTTGATACGCTGGAACCACTTCTTCTCAAAGCCATTCCCCCGGTCTGTGAAATGTATCAGACCGTATGATCATCAAGGCCCAGGTTGAGTGACATTACCTGCGCCATCCCATCTATATCCAGGTTTTATACCAAAGCGATTAGGCGGTGGCGGAGGACCACGATACTCTGGTTTTTTGGCTACCTTTGATGCTTTTTTCTGTGAAAAGGACAAGCCAGTGAACAGGAGATAAATTCGTAGGAACACCGGCTTACCGTCAAGAAAGCGGCAGCAGGATCGTTCCACCTGTCTCGTGCCCTGAGCTCCTCGTTAAGCTCCTTGTCGTCTGCATGCCGAGAGAATGGCAAGGACTTGTTCTTCTCCAATTGGGTTCTCCGTTTCTCTTCTTCTTCTCGTTGTACAAGCCCCTTACCCCACTGCATCTTTTGCGCTTCCTTTTCTTCCTTTTCTCTCTTCTTGCGGGCCGCTTCCGCTCGAGCCAGTTTCATATCAATCTTGCGACCTGTTGCATCACGGTATACAGTCTCCTGTGCAGCCTGCGCCTCTTCCATCGCCATCTCGTCCTGCTTGACGCGGGTCTTGGATTGCTACAACCAGGAGTCAGACGCCAAGCCATACCAGCGTCCAACAGACTCACTTTTCGAAGATCCTCGGGGCGAATCAACCCGGCCTTTAAAGGCTGCACGTCCTCCACGACGGTGGGCTGCTCATCTGGCGGTACAGACGGGCTCCTCTCCCTCTGGACGCCTTCCTGCACCGTACTCCACCCGGAACGATCGTCGGCTTTGCGCTTCTTAAAGGTTCTGTCGCTCGCGACGGCAGCTTCGGTCAGGTCCAGTGCGTCTTCCTGCTGCTGTCTTGAGACCTCGTCGCCAAAGCCCGCATCCTCATCAACAAACATGGACGGACCACGGGTTGTATTGCCTGCGACTTTGCGTTTCTTCTTCTTAAGAGCGTCTCGAGCCAATATGGCATCTGCCTTGGGGCCTGTCATGTATTTCTCTGCGAGGTAGGCTTGCATGGTGTTGGAGTAAGTACAGTGTATTACATAATCGAGTTCCCAGAATATGAAGCATTTCACAACGATGTAGCAGTACAAGTGTGCCAGATAGGAAGTTACAGGTGCTTCAAGAATGTGTGTCGTGAGCCGCGGGACGCGTACGTCTGGAAAGTTGTGACTGGCAACGCCTAGTAATGAACACAATACCACTTACGGAAACATGGCAGCGTATGCAGCCTCGGCCTCTCGGAAAGGGACAAAGGTCAAGGGTATGCGTTTGGAGATTAAAGGTGCCTGATGGGGCGCTTTGGGGTTCGAGGGATTGCCGGTGCATCGTGTACGCGGCGCTACCTCTTCTCCACGATCCTTTCTACGCGTCTTGCGAGAAGGACTCGTGAACTTGTCATAAGGTACGAATTTCAAAGGGCGTCGTGCGCGAGAGACACCTGCATCCTCGACCAAAGTATCGAGCGGATCGCCGTCGGTGAGAACAGCGGCGCGATACAAGTTTCTCGCGATTTTGGGAGAGTTGCCGGGTTTCTTGGAGGCCTTGGAGGCTTTTTGCGCCCGCTGGCCATTATATGCGCGCTGCTTATTCTTGGGCTTGCTTTGCGGAGCCGCTTCTACTGAGCGAAGAAACCTCTCGACAGTAACGACGCTTTCGGAGCATGCTGCATCCGTATTCGAGGAAGGAAGAATTGGATCGTCTGGAAACGTGGGAGAGGATGTTGATGGTTCTGCAAGGACAGCGATCTCTGGTAACAGCCTTGAATCAAGTTGTTCATTGGCTTGGTCGACCGCCTCCATGTCTAGGGACTCGATCCGTATTCTCTTTCGTTTTCTTTTGAACTGGTAGGGATAATGGCCAATAAACGGATGAGTGTAGGGTGAGTTACCTACCACGAATTCGTTTGGATCGTTCTGCATCGTTGGAGTGCAAGTGCAAGTTGTTGAGGGTTTGCTATCAAGTTGTCGGAGTTGCCACACCATTAACCACTTTTCGCCCGTGGAATGTCTCAGTCCGGTTGATGGAACATCTTCTCCTTCCGCCTCTGTCTCTACCTATCTACCTCCTGCACACGAATATCCACCACCAATTTCTCCATGGTACCAATCTGAGCAGGAAGATTTGGCGGGTCCCAGTAGTTCGTTCAATCGCGTTTATCCTCATCTTGAAGCTTTTCAACCTTTGGATGCCACGTATCCATATAAGATATTGATGACTACGGTGAGTGTAGTTTAGCTTGTCTCCGTTGTGTTCCTCACCCAATCGATTAGATATCAGCCAAGAGAGAAAGGGGAACAGACATTCGCTTTGCGTATCGTGCTTCACAGCTCGCTCGCGCACGTCGCGAGAGGTGTGCTGCGCTCCTCGAGTATCGCCTACTACGCATTCATGAAATCAACATCATGCAAGCTATCGCTCAGGACGAGTATAACGAAGCCGTTACCCTGAATGAAGACGCCGAGTATCACCAGTCACGCATGCATAAACTCGATGCAATACGTGCTACCGCTCAGGAGGAATTTAAAGAAGCCCTTTCCCTCCTAAAGAGTACAGACCTTGAGATCGGAAAATCGGAACGAACTCTTGTGTCTTTGGGGAAACAGATCCCATCGGAATTCTCTCAGACTGGTAGTCGCCCTGGCTCTCAGACATCCTTCAGGAACTCAGGCAGTCGTCCTGTTTCCCCAGATTTGCATTCGGACGCCGTGTAGATATATGTGCGTATGTCTTGACGCTGTAACACGTACGATTCCATGCCCTGAACACGTCGGTGACGGTCTCACAGTCATGGATGCCCGCCTGTATAGTCATCAATGCTTTGTCTAGTGCCATGCCGCTTGGAATTGTGGCTTTACACAGCCCACTGCCACCATCAGAGGCAAACACTGCTATGATGTGACGGTATGTCAGCCTTTGTTAGGCTTTAGACTTGGCACCTTGGTCATTTGGAGAGTTTCACTAACGCTCCTTCTAGTTCGATATACGCGAGGCCTCGCAATGCCGGGCCTGAACGTGCAGATTTGCAGTTCGAATCACGCCGCCAGAGGGACTGAACGGTACGCCTGCAACTTTTTCTCCATTTCCCGGCATTTTCTCTTACAGCCCGTTGCTTACGGGCTCTTTGTTTCGTCCGCGATGCTGTCCATCAAAAACGGTGACCGTGGCCCGTGGCCCATTGACAAATACAGATCATCCCTAGGGTATTTAAGGTGGTACTCTTACCCCCAAAGATTGCCAGCCATTCCCCCCGATCTCATTCTCAACATTCTCAACATGCGACTCATTCTTGCCTCTATTGTTGCTTTTGCTGCTGCCCTGGTTGGTGCTGCGCCACACCCTCGTCAAGGCTGCGCTGAAGCCTCCCGGTTTGGCGTGTTCACACTCTCCCCTACCACCGTCTCAGCCGGAGATGTGAGTGACATTTCCTGCCCCCCGGATGGACCCCAACTGAATGTAGTAAATCGCCAGACCTTGACTGTGAACGCCAACTTTCAATGTGCCATCCAGCTTGGTAACTCCCCTCTATACACCGATTACTACATCGAGGTTCCCGTCAACAACAGCGGTTACGAGCCTCCCATCCTCTTGGCTCGTCGTACCCTCGTGCTGGGCACCGCCATCGACTCGTTCACTGTCCAGGTACACTCTTTTAGCCATGTGCGGCTTTGAGCTTTTGCTGACCTTTCCCAGGTTCCATATGCAAATTATTACGCCAACACCAACTATGTGGTGATGCTCGAAATGACCTTCCCTGTCTATGGTACCAATGGCACTTATTATGTCGTCGGTGGAATCGAAGCTGGGATTACTATCAACGTCTAACCATACTCATGCGCCGGTTCCCTTTAGTTCACTCAGTATTCAGTATTAGTACTCATTTTCCAGGTAATTGATGTTTGAGTGGATAACTGTTAAACAGCGCTCGTGCTCGTGTGGCAGTCTGTTTCCGAGCACGAAGCAGCGCTGACTACTATCAGAATTACGCATATATAACACCTGAACCGGCCCAGTTGAATACACACAACGCAACGGACTACCTTTGACGCGGTCAAAGATAGTCCGTTACGTTGTGGCAGCGATCATCCAGGGAACTACGATCTAGGTGAAATTTATGGCCGAGCAGGTTCTGCCACAGGTTCTGCAAGCAGTACAGCGCGGTATCTCATTTTTCAAGCTTTCTGATAGCTTCTACAATCCCTTCTACAGATAACGGGAATTGCTGTGCGAGTACAAACCGAAGCATCTTGGCATGCAAGGCACATGACGATCATGATACCCTCTGTCTGATTAATCTTGCATGTCTGCCAGGTGCGTGTACCTGGCATGTCAATAATCAAAAGCCTGGCGCTCATTGACGAGGCTATAGGACGAGGGCTTGGCGGGTTTGTGACACTGAGATAAAACTCGGTCGACCAAGTTCACACAAAATGTGATTGTCACATTATCCAAACTATTGTTCAAGTTCGTTGATGACCTGGCCTCGAGTCTCGACACCAGTCGTTTTTGATGCTTCCGTTCTTAGGAGCTCCACGCGCCCAAAAAGGAAGCTTCCTAGCCTAGTTTAAATGGAGAAGAGAGAGTATAGCCTGGAGACTATGCACTTCCTACGAAGGTAATCTCACAAGCGATAGTGTTACTCGTCTGCTTTGCAGATGTAGTTTTACTAATGCTTTTCTACGTAGCTCAACGCACATGCTGATTTGCAGCTTCAATCACGCTGCCAAACGGAACGTCGGCAACTCTACCTCCGTTTCTTGGGATGCAAGTTTCCCTCTTACGGCCCGTTGCCTACGGGTTCTTTGTCCTGCCAGCGATGCAGTCCATCAAAAATGGTGACCGTGGCCCGTGGCCCATTGACAAATACAGATAGTCCCCAGGGTATTTAAGGTGGGTCCTGCAGTGTACTCTTACCCCCAATCTCATTCTCAACATGCGGTTCATTCTTGCCTCTATTATTGCGTCTGCTGCTGCCCTGGTTGGCGCTGCGCCACAGCCTCGTGGATTCTGTCCTGAAGCCACTCGGTTTGGCGGATTCTCACTTTCCCCTGCCACCGTCTCAGCCGGGGATGTGAGTGACATTTCATGGCTCTCGGATGAACTCCAACTAAATGTAGTACATCACCAGAACCTGACAGTGAACGCCAACTTTGAGTGTGCCATCCAGCTTGGTAACTCCCCTCTATACACCGATTACTACATCGAGGTTCCCGTCAACAACAGCGGTTACGAGCCTCCCATCCTCTTGGCTCGTCGTACCCT
>JBBPOH010000805.1:0-10150 GCA_038091335.1 Phylloporus arenicola | reverse complement strand
GGCGAGCGAACTGTGCGTCCCATTTTCATCTAACATGTTTCAACCCGGAGGACATGATCGATGAGATCATGCATCAATTATCCTGTCAATTTAGCTACTTAGCATTAATAAATAATTAAATAATTAAATCAAACCTCTTCCCCCGACGCGCGTCCCCTGACATCTGCCCACCGAAACCAGTTGACGACCACCACACCATGGAGATTTCTTTTGCGTTAACTGGAAAGGGCTATGTCATCATCGCAGCTGACACGATTGCTGCCAGATCCGTCGTCAAAATGAAGAACGACCTGGATAAAATCAAAGAACTCAGCTCACATCTCCTCATGTCATACTCTGGCGAACCAGGTCAGTCAAAATGCGTGTACCATCGCATCCATGTCAATGACTTTTCCCCCCTCAGGCGATACGATTCAGTTTGCAGAGTTTGTCGAACGTAACATTCGCTTGTACCAAATCCGCAATCTCTATCCGCTTCGTCCAGCTGCTGCAGCGTCGTGGATCCGTCGTTCGCTCGCAGAATCACTTCGATCCAGAAAACCCTATACAGTTAACTTGCTCATTGGCGGATATGACATCGCAGACCATAAGCCGAGTCTTTACTGGATAGACTATCTGGGAACAGTGGTAAATGTACCCTTTGCAGCGCATGGATATGGGAGTTACTTTGCATTGAGTTTGCTAGACAAGTGAGCGATCTACACCGCCTGCGTTCAGTGACCTCGAGAAATATCACGCTGACCCGTCCTCAGGTACCACAATCCCGAAGGAACGCTCGAGGAGGGTCTGGCAACGCTCAAACGTTGCATCAATGAAATCTCCAAGAGATTAGTAGTCAGCCCGGAGACGTACAAAGTCAAAGTAGTCGACAAGGACGGGATTCGGGAGGTTGAGCTGTAAACGTTTGGTGTCAATCATGTAATCTGTATCTCAATTCAGGATGTGAGTCCCTTCCACCTGATCACCACCCATGAGCCTTTCTGTTTTCTTCTCGCACGTCACGACACTTTTGACCCGTGCGATCACCGCCATCTGCTCCCCTGCGTCGGTCAGAATCGATGTGACAGCCCTCTCTATATCCGATCTCCGCAAACGTGGTCCCCAAATGCTCTCTGGATATGCATCTACCAATCTCACTTCCCATAGCTGTGTCATTCCTCCTTGACAGAAAATTCTGGCGATCGCTTGTGCATCCAAAAATGTGGCCTGACCAATATAAAGACTACGCAGGCTGGGAATATCTCCCATCAAAGGAGGGTGTGGACCTGAATCGGCGGGCGCAAAACTGATATTTGTCACCGTTATCTCCCTGATGTTGCACCACGCCGAAAATTGTTTGAAGAGGCAAGAGGCCACCAGAGGCACGATCTTTTTTGCGTTTGTGATGGTCAGGGTTGGAACCTCTCCACGCAAACGTGTCGGGGAACCTTGTACTCACAGCGATGGAGAAGTGATGATCGGGGTCCGGACCTGTCCATGTAAACGTGTCTGGACTTTGGGTGGGACGTATGTGTGAGCGCCGATGACATCCGAATACAGCTTCCATGCCTGCGGAACGGAAGCTGGACTTGAAAGCGATGCTCACCTGACCGCTCGGAGTCCGCGCTCGAGGACGTCAATCGCAGAGTCCCTCGCATACGAGTGCATCTGTAGTCGGAGATGTTTCAGCCGCGCATCGCGTCCACCGAGCGCTGATGTCCCTTCTTCAACGTTGGCGAGCTGGCCGCATTTCACTAGGACATCACAGAGGTCGCGGAAGACGTTACGTGGGGCCATCCCAGTGAGGTCAACCACCAAAGAACGGGGAGCGATGGGGGGATAGGGCCCATCGGAGAGTGCAAATTGGTGTAGCTGAGATGCGGAGGTGAAGCTAAGGCGTGAGTAGAGGTAGTCTTTCCCGATGTCACGGAAGAGCTGGCAGACGCAGAGGATATCACTTGGGACAGTGGCCAGGTCGAGGGCTGTCTGGAGAATGGCGGCGATAATCTCGTGGGGCAGGTCAGGGAACGGCATGCCGCCAATTCCTGAGGCCTCAAACGTGTGTCAAATCAAGGTTCACAAGAAAGTCGGATGCCCGGGCGTGAGCCTATCTTAAATTACCTGAAAGGCTGACACCACGGCTGCATCAATATTTAGGGCTGGCCTAAATGTGGCCAGAGCGAGACTAAACCTGAAATAAATCACCAGTTTCTCGTTTAGTACGGTGTTTAGGCTGGTCAAAATATTGACCCAGCCGTGGTGTGAAGCCCTGACAGAACCGAAAAATGACGTTGCCCCTGTGACCTGCTAGAAAGAGGTGTACACTGCGATTGTTAGTCTGAGGCGCACACCTAGATAGCTCACCCCCACTCCCGGTAATCGCGAGTTCAGTGGTGTCAGCCGTCAGTCTCGTAGATCTTTCACTCCCAGCTCAAACATGTTGCCTCACCTCAGACAAACTGACCAATCTGTTGGCGGCAGCTGTATGTAAGTATTGATGTAAGCTCACCCTCCGTGGTTACGTTGTCAAACAATACTTGACACGTCTATTATTTTTAATCGTCACTATCCACCTGCGATCCAGGAGTCAAAGATCATCCCTGTATGAGCATAGCCAGCCACGCACCGTATTCGCCATCTTGCCTCTCGCCCGTGTCGCAGCTGTTCTGGTCGAGCTCCTCCCTGCAGGTGCGAACGACAACGTCGCTTGCTGCGATGAAGCTTTCGCCTTCGAGGTCGTCTTCTTTGCTGGGGTCTTTTTGGAAGTCGATTGGCTAAGAATCCAAACACATTAGTTGAGTGTCCAAACGAAAACCAACGTGGATCACCTCAACACCGCAGCCCTGCTCGTCTTCTTCGCCGGGGCTGGCGCAGGCTCGTCTTCCTCGTCTTCCTCATTATCCAGTTCGATGATTTCCTCCGATTCGCTCGCAACAACCTTCTTCCCCCTTCCTTTCGCCGGCGGCTTCTTTGCAGGTGCTTTAGTGGCGGTCGTCTTCTTCTTCGAAGTCGTGGCCTTTTTCTTGGAAGGCACCACTTCGTCTTCAAAATCCGATCCAGCCGCATCAACGTCCATCATCATCGAATCGATGGAGGCGCCATCATCCGAGTCTTCAGCTCGTGCCTTTCCTTTACCCTAAGGAATGGGTATACAATAAATTCTGAGGGGCATACCAAAGACGATTCACACAAACCTTAGATTTCGCGGTCTTCTCCACCCTGGCTTGACCCGCATAGCCTTCGTCATGTTGCTGTCTGACCTTGTTTACCTGCAAATATCTAAGTGTGGTGTTTATTGAAAAATAGGCAAGTGACAAACCGCATCATCGAGATCAGCCTCATCCAATTCTCCATTCGCTTGCACGCCTTTCATGAGTGCTCTCAACGTAGTCGACACATGACTAGACAGGTTCATCAGTGGTTCAGGACGCACAGGCACGACCTACTTTGATATCGCGTGCGAATCGTCCTTTTCGACAAACATTTGGATCGCATCCGACATACCTGCTTCTCCAAGCAACTGCAATTCTTGTGCTGCTAAATATTCCTTGACGAGCGTGTGCACCCGCACTCTGGCGAGCTTTTCTGAAATAGAGAGTTCCGGATCATCAATACTGAGCTCGGGTTGGTCGATCGTGACTTTGGTAGACCGCGTTGCTTTCTTAGCGCGATGAAAAACGAGGACGTCGCGTGGGTTTGCAATGCGGCCTTGAAACTCCTGGCCAAAACGGATGGGATTGGACATTTCGCTGACGCCTGTGGTGTCCACCTAGAAGGTAAAATAATTAGCCAAAGCACCCGTAAAGGAATGCCAGAAAGCACTTTTAATCGAACAAGTGGCAGCATGCGCGGTAATTCATCTTCTCCATCCTCGGCCGCTCTCTTGTTTCGATCGTCCCATAACCGGTTAGCTTGTTCGACCAGCGCATTAACCTGTTTTGATCGTTTTGTGTCAGGGTAATCCTTCGATCAAAGGTAAGTTCCTTCACTCGAGATTTTAAAAATTTGGAAACAGCGATCTGATCATTCATGTCAAAGCCATCCTCTTCGGCAGCCTCGCTGAGGACAAGGTCTTCCAGCACAAACGGCCGAACCGTTCGTAGAGGAATGGGTTTTATTTGGAACTCTTTTCCCTGTATTTCCAGCAATGCAACTTGCCTAAGAAAATAATATATGCAGCCTGAGGATGCATGAGTGCTAACACATAACACATACTCACTTTTCGATCGATTCGCCGTCGGCTAGGGAAGTGGCAACTGACGACCCAGGTTGCGTGATGTAATATTCCTTTCCGGCGACCGGTTCCGGTACAATGCGACAGTCATGCTCGTGGCCCCACACAACGAGATTCACGCTGTCATCAAACATGCCTTCAGGGACTGATTCCTGGGGCCCATGTCGCACACTACCATGAGACAGCAACATGAATTAGAATGTCTTTACAACAGATCTCAATGTCATACCGATTTTGGTGGAGAAGCAATATATTGAACCATTCATCCTTGTTCCGAGGCATATACATGCGGACGCGGTTACTCCGTAACTCAAAATGCATGCGTTGGTCCTTGACGTTGCCTACGCCATATAAGCCAAGAAAAGTGTTCCCCTTGTGGAGAAGGACCGGCCGAATCGCAATACCGGTTTGCTGTGCATCAGCGTTGGAGACAGGCAAATCGTATTTTCCCATGTAGTTCAAAAGACCGGAGACAGAGAGGACATCAAGGGCACACAGCGCACCCTCCTGGAAAATGTTGTCAGCAAAGCGGAGTAAAATTTAGAGTCATGCCCACCGGTCCGGCACCTTGTGGATCATCGTGATTGCCATGGATTGAGAACACTGGGATACCAACGTTCAAATTAGGATCCTCGTAGTTAATCGCTGGGAAACTAAGCATCCCTGAGGGTAGGGAGAGATGTGACTAGTTAGAGAACATACTTGTAACCATCCGCTTTGCCCTCGTTCGGATCACTCAAGAGTTCGAGTTGGACTGGCTTGTCGTTCATTGTGTATTCGCGTAGGAGAGCGATGACCTGATAGAGGCAATCTCTGGAAGGCCTGTTCTCATGGAACAAATCACCGGCGAGGAGAATGAAGTCAACCTAGAATAGTCATGTCAGCAACAGATATTGAGACGGGTGGAAGTATACATGGAGCAGAAAGCCAAGCTGAACTCACCTCGTGCTTGACTGCCAATTGCAGGATCTCCTTGAAAGTATTGATAGAATCTTGGCCACGGATTGGATCTCGCTCAAGGTAACCAATGTGGTTATCCGTCGCCAGCAGTATTTTTATTGTATTGTCCGGTTCTGACGTCGTCCAACGTTCAAGGCTCTGTGACATACAGCAAGAGTGAAATAAAGCACTTGCCAATATTTTGAATGGTAGGTGGTGGAGGCACCGAACCTCGGCCATCGTCTGACATTGTAAGATGATGGTTTGGTCAAACTAGATGGGATCAAAGAAACGCGACTTGGACGGTTCGCGCGTTTTGAGGGGCGTGGCGACCCTCACGTGATGGGCGTTTTGCTGCGCTCAGGTTCAGCCACGACTACAATCTCAACGCTACTAGACTTCAAATCTCAACTCAATAAACTCTCCAACTCCGTGTGCGGTAGAGTTGTACGATGTCTCCACAAAATGGTGCTCGCGGGCAGCAGCAAAATAACCACCTCCTTGTGGTATGTCATGCCGGGTGCACGATGCATGGCGAGGGCTAAAGAAATCTCAGACGGGGACGGTGTTGTTTTATCTCGTAGCGGCGTTGTCTGTGTGTCCTTCTTTCTCTAGGTCTGGTCCTTCTGAACTCACCAATTGCACAGATGGTCATGGCGTAGGTTTATATTCGACGCTGACGCTCGTTTAAGCTGAAGTGTTCTAGCAATAAATGGGTTCTCCAGTCGACATCGGCTCCTCTCTTCTTCCTCTTCACGCAGCTCACGATCGCTGTCGTCCTCTTCCTCGCATCACACGCGGCAAAGCTTATCCAGGTCCCTCTTGCCATCGACTTACAGCTCATTAAAGGACTTACGCCTATGATTGTGTTGAATGTCATTGGGTTGAGGTAAGCCCTTCGCCCTACTGTTCGGCTTTACATTCTCAACCTTCATCAGTTTCAGTAACTACACACTAAAATACGTCGACGCCTCGTTCTATCAGGTCGCTCGTGGGTTGCTACTTCCATTCACCGTGGGGACCTCCTGCGTCTTCTTGCACACACGGCCTTCTCTCCGCATCCTTCTCTCGTGCTCGGTAGTTACACTTGGCTTCTTCGTCGGCATCTTCCTGGATGCTGTTCCGATTGCATTGCTTGGCATTGTATTTGGCATCTCCAGCTCTGCAATCACTGCCGTGCACTCGGTTGTGATCAAAAAGAGCCTTGATGTGGTCAAAGGCAGTGCCATGCACCTTTCCTGGTACACTAACTTGTTTAGCGCAGTCGTCATGATTCCCCTTATTGTCCTTGCGGGGGAGGTACCCGCTATCACGCACCTGTTCTTTGGTTCAGACGATATTTTACCCGCTCCTGGCGAGCTCTCGGAACTGCACACGTTTGTTTGGGGGTCTATGATCACGGTAGGTATCTGAGTTGCATGTGAAGTGTGTGCTGACAAGGGATGAACAGGGTGTTATCGGTTTCTTGATGAGTCTTGCCAGCTTGCTTTCCATCAAAGTGACGTCTCCAATAACACACATGGTTTCCTCCGCTGTGCGTGGGGTTGCTTCGTCTCTATTGGCTATATGGTTATTTGGCGATGTGATCTCTACGTAAGTGTTCCTATGGATGCACCGCGAGTTTCCGAGCTAAGTAGGTTGTATCAGTGGGCGCGCTTCTTCGATTGGGGTTATTCTCGGAGGGTCCGTCTGGTACACCTGGGTGAAGCACGTCGAGTCGCAGGCACCCAAGAACGGTGAGAGAGAGGGCAACAAGTACGAGAGAGTACCTTTAGAAGACATCGAGGCAGGGAAGGCTAACATGTCGCAGAAGCCGGAATAGACGAAGATTAGTGTTAGGTGGAAGGCTTGGACATCGCAGATACCATTCATACATACTTTCTCCGACATTCTGTGCATCCACCAGTAGAGGTGGTGTAGTAATCGCATTCCACTTGGACAATTTGGGTGGGTGGAACAATGCGCGGACTACAAACCAAAGTGTGGTGCACCATATCAAATGACATTCAGTTTACCCCCCAACCACGATCTTCACTCTCACCTGGAAACCACGGCTATCTTACGCCCCAAAGACCCGTGATTCTACCGCCACATCGACATGTTTGGGTGCTGCGTAGCTGGCAGACTTTTGCAAACCAATCTGCAGCAGGTAGACGATACGCATGCCTTGTTCGAGATTCCTGCCGCCGAAAAGGTCAATCACGTCTGTGTATTTCTACTGGGAACAGGTGAGTGCTTCTGCGTAGCCATGTGCTTGATGCAGCAGTTAATCCCGGGATGCAAGTCCCATTCCCCGAGGGCTATGGTGCTACGGTGCACTTCTTTTGGCCAGGAAAAGGGTCTCAGGTGCTAGGCATGTACGCCCTACCCCTACACCTCGCACTGAACATGGCATTGATCCAATCTCCGTATACACAGGCTCTCCAACGAAAAACCATCTGCAATATTCCGTCTCCGTGCCACATTTTCGTCGATATCGAACCCGTCCTCTGGTATGAGTACGCCGTCTGCCTTCACCACTGCCGCGTCCTCAACAACCGGTGCGGTCACTGCGATACTTGGATTCGCGGTCGAGCCGCTCGAGGCTGTTGCAGCGCAGATGGCAGCGCTCCCTGCGGCGACCATCAACTCGGCGCTAAGCGGGAATATGATGGACTTTCCAATCACAAAACACTTTGATCCAAGTGCTCTTGCAGAGCGAATCGCGCGGCATCTGTTGAATTACGTGTCTGGGTTCGCGCCTTCGGGAAACATGGGGCCAGAGAGTATGGTTCCGATGGGCATCGTCGCAAAATGGTACGAGAACTTTGTGGGTAAACTGAGAGCCGGAGGGACGGCGTTCTTGGAAAAGGAAGAGTAGCTTTGGGTGTGTACGAGTGGTCGCTTGTAGAAATTGATGCATTCTGTATATTGTTGATCTGATCCAACTTGGTTCGTGTTCTCCACCACGTTCTCGCGTCACGAATATGTTTCTATCGCGCACCATCGGACATCTTTCTGGCCAGCGAAGCTCTGCCAGCGTCAGACTCTCCACGCCCCTCGTTCGTTGTTATTCCGTCAAATCCAACTTTGTGCGCATCGTCGAAGTTGGCCCGCGTGATGGCCTTCAGAACGAACATCGCCCAATTCCTCCTCCAATCAAAGCAGAGCTGATCAACCGTCTGGGGCAGGCCGGACTCCGGAACATTGAGGCGGGCAGTTTTGTCAGTCCGAAGTGGGTTCCTCAGGTCCGTTCACTCTACCCTTTGACATCGTACTCCCGTCCTGATCCGACAACAGATGGCGGGAACAGCAGAGGTCCTTTCTTTGATCGATCCCATACCAAACACTGACCTTTCGGTGCTCGTCCCGAACGCCAAAGGTCTTGATGAAGTCTTCCACATTCTCTCCGCTTCCATTTCGCCAGATTCCGCTGCAAAACCTCCCCCGCCGGTCACTGAAGTAGCGATATTTACTGCCGCGACGGACGCATTTTCGCGAGCTAATACCAACGTCACAGTATCAGAATCCTTGGCCCGCCTTGAGCCAGTAGCGCGCGCTGCCCGTGCGAAGGGACTTCGGGTACGCGGATATGTCTCCGTCGTTGTTGCATGCCCATATTCTGGGCACGTGGATCCACGCAGAGTCCGCGACGTTTCAAGGGAACTCCTCCAAATGGGCTGTTACGAGGTCAGCCTGGGAGATACTACAGGAACAGGCACACCAGCCAGCATACGGGCAGTACTGGAAGAGGTCTGCAAGGAAATAGATCCGAGCAAACTTGCAGGACACGTGAGTCCACTTCCTGTGTCAGTATCGATCACCTTCGTTTACGTTGTTACGATTAGTTCCACGATACGAACGGAACAGCACTCGCAAATATATTCACCGCGCTCGACATGGGCTTGCGTTCGTTCGACACTTCAGTCGGCGGACTTGGCGGATGTCCCTACTCTCCCGGGGCAACCGGGAATGTTGCTACAGAGGATGTCGTATATGCCCTCACCGGCGAGTCCTCCTACGGTGACGTCGGAGAACCGTATTCGGGTCAGTCCATGTCTCCCTTGTACCATTCCAGACTAATTTCCTGTTGTTTCTCAGTGCCCTCGCGAGCACCACCGTCCATTCACGGTCCGAAGTGGGACGTTGGTGGACTATCTCTCCCATTGCTCGCGGAAACCGGCGCGTGGATTTCCGAGATCCTTGGAAGAGAGAGCACGAGTCGGGCTGGACGTGCCTACCTTGCTCGAAAACGCCGGGAACAAAAGGTAGCGGAAGAGGCACAAACCTCAGCGAAGCTGTGAGTTGTTTATAGCAAACGAACGTTGTTGGACAAGGCTAGGCAGCCATTTGTATTTTACACCCAAGAGATATCCCCTGCATTGGCACACGATTTCCTTACTCACACGCATCAGTTATCTTGAATTTGCGCTCAGCATGCTTCTATGTCCGGTGGTTCGTGTGCCAGTTGGGAGGCGCGAATTTTTCTTTCTTGTTTGTGACGTCACGTCGCGTCAGGCCAACAAATGAAGGCCTGAAGTATGTGTTGTAGTCGGGACTTGGATCCAGACTGCGCTCCGGTGTACCAAGCTGCCCATTCCCCGTGTGATACGCGTCGAACGCGATCTTGGACATACTGTAAGCTACTACGACCGCAAAAGTGAGGCCTTGAGGCTTGGCGGGGTCTTTGCAATCTTGCATCCCAAGTACGGTGAGCTGACTTCTCAATATTCCGTTACAACTATGTGTTGCAAACATTGTTTTAGAGCCTTGTGGCAGTCGAGGATCACCGGTCACCAATGAGTCGAGTGGAGCTGAGGCCACATCGTCCCATAACGTTGTGCTTTACAACTTTCCTACAAGCATGTGATTAGCAGAAAAGAAAATTACCTTGTAAAGAGTGCGGGGGGGTACTTGCAACCTGGTTAGGCCGTACTCAGAAGGGCTAGTCGCTGGAACGGCTATCAAAACATTCCTTTTACGACGACCGTCGAATGAATGTCGAAGCGCTGCACGCGA
>JBBPOH010000804.1:0-10154 GCA_038091335.1 Phylloporus arenicola | reverse complement strand
GAGTGATGTCATCCCCCAAAATGGCGGGTCCCCAACAAAGCTGTGCTTATTGCTTGAGTAATCAATAGCCCCTGAGATGCACCAGGCAGTAATTGCAACATGAACATACAGGGCACGGGGTCGCAAGCAACAAAGCACGGGATAATTAAACATGAAAGATAGGCGCAAAGCAAAGCCTCGACTCGAACATCACGGTAACGGAACATGTGACGAGTCGAGTCCCAACGGGAGCATCGTGTGGTCTCGTAGCGCAGATCTATCCCACAAAGACGTGCGCAGCTGTATCATCCCCGTTCAGTGACATTCCTATAAATTCAGGGGATACATTGCTTACATGCTCGATTGCGTCGGGCGTAGACAGAATGTTCATATGGTCCGGGACGAACCCGCCGTTCTAATTATTCCATTTCATGTCAGGGTACACAGATCGGGTCAACCCCGACAAAACTTACCAGCTCCAACTCGTCGAGGTTGCGGAACGCGAGCCGCATGTCTAGCGGCAACTGTGTGGGTAGGATCAACACGTGAACGGTTGGCAAAAACGGCTTCGAGGTGGCGACAAGTGGTGTCATAACCTACGCAACGCACTCAGGGTGTCTGCTCAGAAAGACGTAACGAAAGAGAACCGTACCATTGCCGAGTTGATGGCCAGTGTGATGTCACATCGTTTCGCTCGTGCATCCTTGCCCACGAGAACGAAGAACTCCCAAAAGCAGTCAATGATATACACCGATTCTTGTTGCACAGTCTCCGCAGACACGGTTGGGACGGGACGGATCTAGGATGGGTCAACACTCAGGAATGGCAAGGGACTGCGGCGGGGGACGCTCACCGGAGCATCGGAGTTGGCGACATCCACAAGCCAACAGCGAGGCTCGGAGGGCACCACGCTGCGCCTCCACTTCCAGTAGTCAGCCTTGGCGTACGAATCCGAGTCACCAACGACCATCCAAAACATTTCATCTTCCCCATCATCCTCTCCTTCCACGAGTTCCTTCACCGACGTCCCTTTGACAGCTATACTGTGCGCGTATCGGAGCGCTGCGGATCGTTCTGCTGGCACCGCGCCGCAGCCATGCCATACGTAGATATTATCCAAGATTGAGATACAGTAGCTGTATCCGGAGCATAAATTTCTGACGTTCTGTGGCAGGATGACATCAATATATCAGGTGGATACATAGACAACGAACCAGATCTATCTCATCAATCAAGATGTGTCCATCAATTGATCTCACGACGTGCATTGCAGTGTTTTCGGAGGACCAGTGAGCCCTGGAGCCCTGAAAAACAGTCAAGCTAACAACAGACCATCGACTCATACCACACTCACCTGGCGTATCGCAAGTTGACCCCCAAGAATGTGAACGAGTTCGGCGTGCTCGCGTTGCTGATCAACCACGTCCTACGCAGGAGTTCACATGAATCATCACAATCCCTGACGAACCCGGATCACGAACCGCAGTGGTCCCGTATCGCTTCGCGAGCTCGCCGACTTTCGTCTCCTCCCTCTCTTCAAAGCGACATTGTTTGCCCTTCCAGCACCACACTTTGGTAGCTGCAAGCCCGCTCTCGTGGGACTTGGCTCTGTGCACAATGACAAGGACTTCGGTGTCGTAAAAGATATTCGCGTGGCGCTGGACAGGGACAACACTCGTGTGTACAACGGACATCACCTCCACCTCGACCGTGCGTAGGTCAGGACTCGGCACGAAGCCAGTGGGCCTCTGCACGCTCAAGAGCGCCGCAACGTCGACCTTTGGCAACGGCTTGTCCACATGGTCTATTTCCATCAGCTCAGATCGCGCACACAAGGACACTGTCCTCACCAATGTACACTTTCGACGATGGCGAGGCAGAGCGCACCTGCTCAACAGCCCCCGCCGATTGAACGCGCAAACTGTCCAAGGGACTCTCGCTAGCCACCTTGCCGCCCAACACAACCTGGCCCGCACCCCGCGGCATAGTGTTCGCCGGAGACGCCGCAGGCGTCCGCTCCTCCGCCAGCGGGGGCATCGCGACAGCCGCATACCGCTCATAGCTCGACTTGCGTTTCTCCCCCACCGCACCACCATGGCCCAGCTCGCGCGCCGTCACCGTCTCTTTCTCCCCTCTCTCCTTTTCTTTTCCGTGCTGCTGCGCCGCCTCGCTCAGCGCCTGCGCAACATCCATCACCAGCGCTCTGTTACCCGTGCTCGGGATTCGCGTGTGACGCGTCGGCGACGGCGACACGGATACCGCCTTCTCGTTATTGTCTACCGCGGGGTTGGCGAGACCAGGAAGGGCCCGACGCCCGACCATGCCAGTGCCGACTGGCTTGGGATCAGTGGTAGAAGACGATGGCGTCGGCTTGACCCCGATCAGCGTGGGCTCCGTCCACCGATCAGTGACCCTCCCCGCAGTGCTCGATGGGTTCACCTTGACACGAGCCCGGGCGTCCTCCGGGCCGAATGAGGCAGGCGCACTCAGCGTGTTCGGCAGGCCCGGCGTAGATGATGGCACAGCCGGATTAGGTGACTGGATGGCGTCTTTGGTCACCATGCTCGAGAAGCCATTGGACGGTGTCGCGATGACAGTCGCGCCCTCTTCATACCTTGCCTTACGTGGTTTCTTCGCCCTATCCTTTGCAGGCTACTCATAGCATCCAAAGGACAGGAGACAAACGACCAGCAAGAACATGCCATTAAACGACGAGGCAGCATTACACCATTAATCGACGTGAGGTATATGCCCAAGTTCGTCCAAACCCAATAAAACGGAAGGGGGCGCCCGTCAACCATCGATTCAGCTCAGTGTCACCGAAGAGGACGCACATGACTCAGTGGTTTTCCAGGCGACGAAAGCAGTGGTGATGCAGATGCCCTTGGCGTCTTCGCCTTGCCCGGAGTCCCAGGTAAAGCCCTGTGATTCACACTGCTTCCACTCATCCCTGTTCCCACCCCTACAGCTTGAACACCTTCTGATGCTTTGACGCCCATTTCGTCCACGTCTGGAACGACAGGATCATCACCTGTCTTGGTAGGCTTGATGTAGGATATCATCGTACTCGAAGATCCAAGCTTGTCTTGGGTGGGCAACCCATCTGATTTCTTGTGCGGCGTCTTTGGTATCGCGGGAAGGGAAACTGCGCTGCGCACAGATCGTCCCGTGTCATGTGTCTTCACCGCCGAAATGTCCTGTCCCTGTGCTGATTTCATGCTTGTAGGGGTGTATGATCGCATAGGGGTAGCAAATTTAGTAGCCGGAAGCGGAGAAGATGGTGTACTGTTCGCATTGGTGTTCATCACAGGCGTCCATCGATCAAGTACTGATGCTCGTCTAGCACCCTTTTCCCTAACCTCGCACCCTCCCTGGCTAGGAACAGGCGACGAAGAGGGGAATACATGCTTGGGAGCAGCAGATGGGCTTCCCTGAGAGTCACCGCTAATTCTATCACTCGCTTGAACGATGCTCTGGACGAATCCACGACCCTGTAGTCTGCTAATGCTTGGTGTAGGGTCCTTTGCAGAAGAGCTGGCCGGCGGCCGCAGGAATACGGGGGCAACACCACGCTGAGGTTGTGGGGCGTGCGTAAGCCCCGGTGATTTTGGATGGACGATCGATGTCGATGGCAGCTGTGTAGACTGTTGGTGTCGCGGCGTCTGCCACGGAAGGGCCCCAGGAAAACTAGCGCGTGTGGGGCTAGGTTGAATGGGAGTCTTGGCTCGCGTGGTATCTGTACCTGGTGTTTTGGCACGTGGTTCTTTAACGAAGGCCTTTGCGTGGAATTCTGTCGAAGGCGTCTTTGAGCGCACCTCGACGATCGCTGGCGCTATCCTGGACCGAGAATCAGCCGTGGGTGTTTTAGGACGAGCCTCCGATGTGGTGGGTGTCTTTGGACGGATATCTGGAACGGAAGGAGTCTTGGGACGCGACTCCGTGATTGGGCCTCTAGCAGGGGAAACAGCCCTCCCTCCGATGTTCGGGAGTGGACGAGAAGGAAGCGGGAGTGTGGGGGCAGCTTTGAGCTCTGAGAAGGTCCCATGGGATGTACTCTGACGACGCTCACGGATACCGAGACCAGATGGTTTGGGGGGCGAGGATTGGCTGGAGGCTTGTTCCTCGATCTTCTCGACATACCTGCGAGCGACATTTGATGTGCTCAACGTACGTGCACGAGGCGTCTCGGACGAAACTGCCTGTATGGCGGAGTTGGATGGAATGGGTTGTGGCGCAGATGTCGATGCAGAGGGCGAGGGCGAAGTAGGGCGAGCCTCGCGTCCGACCATTCCTGGCATTGCAACACCTCCACGACCAAATATCGGGTGTACGGGACCATGGTCTACACGTCCATCGTATACAACGCCTGCGTCCAACTGTGGTTCGTGCCGTCTGAGTCGGGGACCAGATGCGTTCCCGCCCATAAATGCCGCAAGCGAGATGGGTGCGGCTGAAGGCGCCTTTATGGCAGGTTTTG
The DNA here is from genome assembly GCA_038091335.1 of Phylloporus arenicola. Lineage (NCBI taxonomy): Eukaryota > Fungi > Basidiomycota > Agaricomycetes > Boletales > Boletaceae > Phylloporus > Phylloporus arenicola. Next base: position 5,698 of record JBBPOH010000804.1, on the reverse strand, counting down.
GAAACAAGACCGTCGACGACGGCTTGTCGGATGTCGATGCACCCAGATCGGCGTCCACAGAGCGCAGCCCTTCCGGGAGTTTAGCTACGGTGCAGACCGTCAAGACGGGTACTCTCCAGTTGGTTGTAGGCCAGATCACCTACACAAATCGATCCCATGCATGCCCACGCCGAAATCGCCACTCTGACCTGTTCTGCTCCTCCTCGTTCTTGTAAGCCTTGCTCTCGTTATCTCCTCTTCCAAACGTCGTTGCTCGGCCTCATCATCGGCGTCGACTTGGCGCTGCATCGCCTTTATTCTGTTTGTCCATTCCGCAAGTGCGGTGTCGGTGGCAGCTGGGCTTGCGTACGATGGCGCGGGGGGAAGATCAAACCGTGCGGAACGCGGCGTGGAAGTTGTGGACATTACTGAGCGCAAAGAACTGTACTTCACCTGTTGAGGCCCAGAGGGAGAAGGATTGGGATGCAATTGGGAACAGTAGAAACTTTGTAATAGCTGACGTAATGATTCTACCAGACAATGAATCAAGCTAGTCCGAGTGATCATACATATGAGAATGTTCATTAGATCATCCAATGTTCAGAGGCTAAAGCTACGCCCGTGTCATTATCAATGCCACCTCATGTGCAGTCCCAAACGTTCCGCAATCCTCTTAAACGAAAATGGCAAAAGTGGAGTAAACTGCGATCAGCATGGCCAAACCAATATTGAGGCTGCTAACGGAAAGAGAGATAGCTCCGCCCGTCGAGGATGAGCTGGAGCTGGAGTTGGAGGCAGTCTCCTGGATGTTGGAGGGGATCTGACCATCTATTAGAGTATGTGAGTTTAACGTCGAGTAAACAGCTAATCGGACACGAACTCGTGAAAGAAGAGCCACATTTGCTCTGAACGGCGCTCTGACTATCTGATTGGAATGCAGCGAAATCCTGAGCGACAATGGCGTAAGCGGCTTTTGAGCAGTTGGAGCATATGACATTCTGAGGAAGGGTAAGGTTCTGTCCCGACATAATTTGCGTGACCAAGTTGACCATGCCGGCAACAGAGAGAGTGGTGGTCGCGGATTGGACATCGGTGGCTAGTTCAGTTACACAAAGGGAGTTGGCTGAAGTGCTGCGCGAAAGTTAGTCAGCGGCGAGAAGTGCACTTGGGATGTAAACCTACTCCTTCAAGCAACCGACTTGTCTAAGAGGAGGGTAAATGGAATCGACAAGAGTAATGTTATCGATGTTCGTAATGCCAATGCTAGCGAGGTCGCTGGAGCAGCCATTAGTGAGGTTAGTACTAACTGCCTGGAGAGTGGCGTTGCTGCATGCGCCCTGGCTACACATTCCGGTCAACCAAGTGTTGAAGGTCGGGATAACGGATGTGGTGGAGGAGTTTGATAGGAATAATGAGGAGAGGAGGGTAAGATCGAGACATGTTGTCTCGGGGGAGGTTGCAACCGCAATTATGGCTAAAGTGCAATTGCTGGAGAGACTTGAAAGGCAAGGTTCAGTGTCAGGGTATTCTGGCGGCAGGGGTGACGTACGACTGAGCTACGGCAAGACCAGCGCCTGCGATGAGAAGAGCAGATCTGAAAAACATAACGCTTGCTAGGAGGACTTGATGGACGAAAAGCAAGGGGAGGGCTGCGCATTTCTTGCGGTGCATCCCCATTTATACACCATGGGTGGCGGCAGTGCCCTGATGGCGGACGGTGACCTGAAAGCCAAGACATTGTAGTTGCTTAGTCATAGACAATGGTCCTGAATCTCGCTTTGCAGACAAAAGACTGTTGTGTAACTTGGGAATGCGTCTTATTCTCCATGTCGAGCTCATTCACTCTCACCTTCTTTCAGTATGACCCCCTCACCCATAATCTTCGTCTGCTTTCTTCTCTCGTTCTGTTTGACTTCTCTGGTCGCAAGGCCGCTTCCGCGAAGCTGCCGAGCCAGACCTCACAGCACCGTTTCATCTTCAGCTTCACCCACGAAGTCCTCCAGTCCTTTCCCCACCACCACACCGAGTCCCCAGCCACTCTCTTCTTGTTTTCCGTCTCTGAAATTTCAAATGCCTTCAGAGATCCCCGATTCGTCGGATGGCTGGTGGTGTCCTATGGATACAGAGTACGCGTTCATGGGTTTCAGCTACGAGGTTACTGCTTGTTGGTCACCGTAATATTGCGTTTTGTTTGCTTGAAACTGATGTATCCCAGGCCAGAGCCCAAGTCAGCTCAATGCAGAGTTTGCTGACATCCGAAACAACTTCCATGGCCGGTACGTTCGTCTCTACGGCACTTGCGACAATCCTGCATTCTAGTGCGTTCATTTTGCCAAAATATGCTATCTTTTCTTCTGACTCGGTCACGCAGCGATGATGTCGTGGATGCCGCGTGGAACAATGGTCTTGGAGTCCATGCATTGATATGGGTACGACCTGTGCTTTCTTGCATCCGTTCCCAGCTCACCGTTTAAAGTTTGGTTTCGATGGCAGTGACGAGTGGACGACCCGTCGTGATTCCCTCATCAGTACACTTACTTCCAATCCCAAAGCCAAATTCGTCACGCGTGGAGTGCAGTTTGGTTCAGAACCATTATACGACAATGTCCTTTCCCACTCCCAGCTCGCTTCTCAAGTCACCTCTGCCAAAGCTCAACTGGCAGCCGTGCAAATTCCTGTCACTGTTTCCGAGCTTGCGTACGGTTATCAGGAGCGCGGCGGTGCCCAAGACGTCCTCGATGCGATCGATTACATTAATGTCCATATGCTTCCTTTCTTTTCGGCGCTTGCGACCAGTGGGGCGCGTGCATGGCCGCTCGTAGAGACGGATTTGAATTGGTTTATCAAACACGGTGGGGGAAAGAAGATGTACCTTGACGAGGTTGCCTTTTGACCAAACCATTCCTATTTCCTTTCTTGATTATCTGCCATAGAACGGCTGGCCCTCTATCACATTTCAAGGTGTTCAACCCAATTCCCCGGCTGCAATTGCAAGCGTTAGCAGTGAGCAGGTATGTTGCACCTGTCCGAACATTGTTTCGATTAACCGGTCGATTTCAGCAATATTATGAATTACTTGATAGCCACTGCACATATCTCAAGAAGGCCCCTGGAGGGGGCATTGGCTGGTTCGCGCATATTTACTCTGACAGTCAAGAGCCTGGATACGGAATCTATGGCGTCAACGGTGTCAAGAAGTTTCATTTCGCGCCTCGTACATCTTGCTAGACGAGCATTCGACGATCTCTGGGGTGTTATGGTCATCAAGATGTTCCAAGAGAACATAGATTTTCTATCGCTATCTTTTATTGCATGAACTTACAATCATCGTTACTCACATTCATTTGACAGTTGACGCTCATTTGTATCCATAGGCATCTACCCACTGTGTACTATTATGTCCTTGATGCTGACGAAATTCACGAAACACCATCATGTTCAAATGGCGAGTGAACATTAACGTGATGACAAGTCTGACGGATCCTCCTCATGCCGCTGAAGCATCCTTCGTGCTCGACAGACACCTGTGTTCCTATGTTGCTAAATGCTGCAGGCTCCCTCAGTTTCAGCAATGGCGAGGACTTGTCCAGTCTTCGTTCGAATTCTCAAGACTGTAGCTGCCGCCGTGGATCTTCATTTCCCAACTCCCTCGAGGTTATGAAGAGGACCATAACTACCAGTGGCTATGGACCGATACTCTTTGCGCATCACTGACACGCGTAGATATCCCCCCAGTAACGCTAGGCATGATGTTGACCTTGCCTACACTCTTGTACACGCTCGACCGCGACACTCGGTGCTTTGAAGTTGATTCCGCGAAGAGGGCTGGTTCCTCGACCGACAGCCTGGATAGCCGCGTGATGTAGAACCACCAATTCAGCGGAAATAATTGGTTAGAATAGCAGCCACACGGGCGCACAGGGGGATAGATGAGCGTTCAAAAATGCCCCGCTGGCAGTGTCCCCAGATCGTGAACATGTAACGGAAGGCATTCATTGGTGGATATCAAGTTGCAGTCAAGCGAGATGAATTTGAAAGTCTAAACCATTCGAACCATTCAACATGGGATTCGCGTGCTTCTACAAGGAGTGACTAACTAACAAAGTCGACGACGTCGCAAGGGTTTATCCCAACTATATTACTGCACCCCGGATGGCACACTGTACAAAAAAGCATACGCCAAGGATCTGCGGATATGTAACGGATCGATTACTTCTAGAGTACACTATAGTAGCCTGCAGTGTTATTGCACGATCTGGCAGGTGAGTGCATGTTATTCCTAACCATACCATTTGTCACCAATCCTGGTCCTCGCCGCGGGACGCTGGGGAATCTTTGACTCAGTAATATTCCAGACTTCTATGGCGCGCTAGGTAATAGCATGGATTTAACTTGTTACTTCAGCAGTTCAACAACCTACCTGCCATGTAGCCATATCGAATTCCATAACGATCTGTCGTGCATGGACACCTGCATTTCTGTCCTCCAAGGACGGCTGTTCGCAACACACTAGTAATGCACTCAAACAGCAGCCAGTCAAGAAACTTGTTCTTCACGTACTGACGATAGGCTCGCCATCATCGCTGATCTCGAACGCACATTCTCCGTCACGGATAATGAACGAAAGATAGAAGAGATTTTCCACAGACTGCGCAAAGTCGTTTGGATTTACTATGAATTTGAAAATATTGATTGGGCCAGTGGTTTCAAGTATCTCTTTGATCTGAGGCTGGTGTTAGCCACGTACATAGCTTCATGCCCAGAGCTCAACATACCTTGAGAACGTTCTTAGTCGTCTCGTTGTCAGACCTCTTGATATCGTCTTCTTTGATCTCTTGGGGCCTGCGTTCTTCCTCTTGGATTTTTTCCTGTTTCTGACGCTTTATCGGACCTCTCTTTTTCTGTTCAATTGAGAGAGGGCCCAGCCTAGAAGTCGATCAACAACACAGACGAACAAAAAGGGGAAGGCAGGCACATGAAACCGGTGACGGGGACTCTTCTACTCTTTGCCAGGGCTTTACGACCAATCTTGTCCCAGTCGAGTGTGCCTTCCTCCTCTACGTCCATATTGTTCCCTTCTTCATCCTCGAAGCGCTGCCTGCCACCCAAATAACTAACGAGTTTCGACACAAAATCATCCATGTCGAATGCGGCTGAGCCGAGTTTCAGGGCGCGCGCCTTCTGCGCACCGATACTCGAGACATTTCGAAGTACCGTCGAATCAAGAGTTGCATCGGTCGGATTTTTGACTGCAATTGGGCGCTTAAGAGGCTATGGCTGGGACGGCATGGAAATGCATACCCTTGGAAAACAGCTCGTTTGCTTCTGCAATCTGATCAGCGAGCTCATCCGCATCGTGATCCTGCGGTCGCAAGTTCTCTGCACGGTGATAGTCTCATAACGCATTCGCAAAAGAAAACAACGCGTCAGACGAACCGGCTGTTTTCTTTTCCAGAAGACGGTATTTCTTGCGGATGTCGCGCTTCTCCGCTGCATCCTGGTCCGGGTCGTATGCAAGGCCGTCATATCTGGAAACGTGCTCAGCCTGGGCCATGCCGCAAAACCGTCAGCGAAGTCGAATGTACAAAGTGAAATCGCGCACATCACGTGATCTGCTCATTAATAGCGCGACGCGTCTTCGCCAAACAGGGACAAACTTACGTGCAAAGCTTCTTTTGACGGCAACGCGGGGCATCCGACGATTTTGTGGGACCGCATC
>JBBPOH010000803.1:0-10161 GCA_038091335.1 Phylloporus arenicola | reverse complement strand
CCCCTTGCTCGAGTTCCGTGAGAAGTTCGTCCTTACAGTCATCCAATTGTTTCGTACGGTCCTTGACGATGATTTCGCAAGCTTTCATAGCGTTCTCCTTTGAGTTGTCCTCAGAAATGTCCAGGTCAAAGTGTGAACAACGTTTCAGAAGTGCTTCTTCGGCGGTCCTGAAATGGTCAGATACCTTCGAGAGTGCAATTGTTCATACATACTTGCTATCACCGAGTGCATTGTTCAAGCGCTTTTCGCGGTCGCTCTCCGTCTTCTTTGCTCGCTTTATAGTCATGTCCAGGGCACGCAAGTGGTGCTCCAGCTCCAGATAGATGGCACGTTCGGCGGCGGGGAGTATCACTCTTTGAATCTCGTATGTGCACGGAATTTCATCGATCTCGGCGATGTTCTGTCATGCAGACTTAGCAAGGAGTGGTGCGGATGCAAGTATCAGTGCAAACCTGGCGAACGAATGTGTCCAAGAAAACCTGTCCAATGTGGTGACGGTGCGCGTGCCATTCTTGCGTATGAACCTCACGGAAGGAATGGAACAATTCTACCTCTGAAGATGATCGTCAATTTCATAAACCCGTGAGAGACACTTCGACGAGACATACTTGTCTGCTCCCTGATGCGTTTCTTGATCATAGCGGACTGTCCCTCGCCATCATCGTCGATCCCCAGGTGGAGATTCAGATGGGCCGCAATCGTCTTGACAGCGCCAAAGTCGTGGATAGGCGGAGTACCAGAGAGCACCCAGCGACGATCGGCCGTAAGTTTCGTCACCATGGAATGTACCTTTCCGGTCAAATAGGTATACTCGTCGACGACGACGCGGGAAAAGTGGAAGATCTCCAAAGGAGGTGATTTCATCTGAGTCCAATCCTTCCTGACAGCAACGCTTTCGAGACGCCATGGGTCAGTATCCTCCCGGCGTTTCTGTTTCTTGGCGGGTGCATCCTTCGCGTTCGCCGCCTTTCTCTTCTTTCCGCTTGACTTCTCGGAGGAGGGCGAAGAAGGTGGTTCGTCGACATCCATGCTATCGTCATCCGATTTGGACGAACTTGTGGTGGCCTTTGCCTTGCCTTTGCCTTTGATGCTCGTTGCCTTCGGTTTAGACTTGCGCTTCTGGGGTTTTTCGTCTTCCTCGTCATCGTCAGATATCTCAATCGTCGAATTCTCTTCCGATGACGGCGGGGGAGGAGTAGCTTTGCCCTTTGTCTTCATGACGGTAGGGACATCATCCTCATCATCGCTAGTAGGCTGTTCCTCGGGTCTGTCCGTTGCGCCATTGTCTTCGTAATCACTGCCACCGGCCTCTGGGTCGTCGTCGTCGTCGGCAATGACAATGACCTTTCTGTTGCCCCGCTTGGGTCTCGATACAGCAGTTTCCTCGTCTGAGGTGTCATCCGTTTCCTCAACCTTTCGCTTCTTCGAGCTTGAAGCGCCAATGACGACCTCTGGTGTCTGGCCAGCAGGCGTAGGTTTAGCAGGGAAATGTTCTTTTCGGACACTAGACTTGGCTTTCGTTTTCGTCTCCTGGTCTTTCTTCTCCGCAGCGACAGCGTAAGACTTGCCCTTGAGACGTTTTTGCGCGACGAAGATTTCAGCCTCCAACTCCTCCTCTAAATACAGATATCAACTACTACAACTCAAGCAGGACGGAGAAGAAAATTACCGTGTCGGCGTGCGTCCCGTATTGCTTTCGTGGCGCTGTTGGGACCGTCATTTTTCAGGCGTTCCACCTGCTTCTTCAACGCTTCCAAACACATCTCGAGTCGAGCGTTGAAATATCTACCGTCTTGGGCAGGGAGAGCACCACCAGCGGAGAAAGACTCCAGGTTTCCCAGGTAAACGGTGCTCTGAAACAGGTTCGAGGCGACAATGACAAGGTCAGCCTTTTGGACCGCCTCGATGGTCAACGAGTTGATATTAGTTGCAGTAGATATGACTACCACATTCTTGAAGCGGCCGGGCGCGAACTTTTCGGCCTCTGATTTCCATTGACGAGTGAGATGGGGTGGGACGATAGCCAGCGTGGCTTTAACAGAGACTTTGCCGAGGATATCTTCCTTTTTCTCGACCTCCTTTCTAACCTTCTGATAGGTGCAATCAATGAGACCAAGGGTAATGGCGGTCTTGCCGTATCCAACCTGGTCGGCGAGAACACCACCTCTGACTTGGACGGGTCTCTGTGCACGGCCCTCTGCGCGCCATCCTAGAGGTTCAAGAATCGCCTCCGAGATTTCCTCTTCCACGAACGGAGGAACGTCAACGGCCTCCCGCTCAAGCATCCAGGTCAAGGAGCGCAGCTGCTCCTTACGAAGATCGAGCTTAAAGTTCGGAGGTTGGCTGTGTTCTGGGTCTGCCTTGTTACTCTTGAGCATGAACGGCGGGTGTTGAATCTTGACCGCAGGAGCAAAGTCGGTGTCTAGGCGCCACGATGACAAGGGTCGTTCTGGACGATTCTTGGATGGAAGGGAGGACAAGGCACGATGCACCAGCGAGGCGATGTTGAGGCCTACTTTAACCACACCAATGTTCTTCTCCAGACGCAGTTGAGTGACGAATGGATTAGGACGAAGTTTCAGATTGCGCTCGTATTGCCCAGCTTCTTGGTAATCCTCCATGGCGACAATTTTCTTCCCGGTCTTGCTCCACTTGATGGTTGGAGGCGTCGGAGCACATCGCTGGCATTCGTGCAAATCCTCAGGCATTTCGGCTGTTTGCCAGGTATGTAAATTGTCGTCGACGTGCCGAATGCGTTCAAGCAACCAAGCCAATGACTTGAAGGTCGTGCGCTCGTTAAGTTTGTCCACTTCCCTCCAATCCTGACGTGGCCACTCGGGACCAGCATCGTCGGGAAGAGGTACCGTGCAAGATAATAAGGCGACAGCTTTTGCGCAGGCGTCTGTGTTGGCAGCCACATCGAGCGAGCCACAAGGAACAGCAAAACGCGCTCCGATGATCTGGCCAGACTAGAGAAAACACATGAATATTAACATAAGTCGAATTATAGATGTGCATGCTTACCTGGAGCAACACTTTGTCCGAGGATACCCAGAGCAGAGGTATATGGCATGTGACAGATTTCACTCCCTGAACATCCGATGGTCTCCACGAACCACCAAGCTTGCAGACAATCGGTCGAAACTCGCCATAATCGTATCTTCGGATGGAAGTCGTAAAAATGAACGCGTCATCCTTGGGGTCGCCACACCGCGTGGGGTCGAGCATCATGAACAACGGAGGAAGTTCCACGTCCTCAGGAGTAGGTTCACGCGTGTGAAGGGCATTGCAGGCTGTACCGCACTTGTCCAAGAGAGCGTAGGTCCCAGAAATATCGCGGTCGAGTAAGGACACCTTGTCCGTCGGCACAGTGATTTTTAAGTGTGAGTGGACGCGCGCTTCCCTGAATTCTTCACCTAATAAACCAAGTCGCGATCCCCAAGAAGGAACAAGTGTTTCGCTGCCGGTTACAGTCACAGTGATCTCGCTATTACATGGCAACGCAAATTGCAGGTGGCCTTGCAACAAGCTGTCCTGGCATTTGAATCTAGCGACAGGGAGCTGTAAGAGACGACGAATCTCCGCGTTGGCTGGTTCGCTCTCTAATGGGATTCCGTAGAGTCGCCATTCCGTCTGCTTAGGATCCAGGTACAATTCGAACGAAGCTGATGTGGACTGGTAAACAGCAGACCAAACCTCTTGTCTCTTGAGTTCGACGAAGCGCAACTCAGAGCCAGTGGCCCTAAGAGCTGCAGAGCGCCAGCTAGTCCACCGCCTCTCGGGTATGATTACATTGGAAGCGGATCTGAGCTCGTCAAGTAGGTCTGCGGTCGTACCGGTGATCGACAAACACATAGGAAGGATGGATTTAAGTTGCCTGACGAAAGTGCCAGGAAGAGTGCGTGGAACTGTCTGCACATCAAGTGGTTCGAAGCTGTGTTCGGGACGCCCAGCGCACTTCCTGCAGGAGGACGAACCGCAGTCCTGACAACGAAGTAACTCCCTTGTTGTTATATCCTTGCGACCCTCGCAAAGGCAGAGTCGTACACTTCGGGTTGCCTGGTCGAGGACGTCCTTCATCTGATCCACCTTTACCGTTGACAAGTCCAATGGCTGTTCAACCAACTGCTCGAGGCCAGAAATGCGGTCTTCCACAGATAATTTTGGTGCGGAATCGATGTCCATGGCATCCTCATCTGCTACTTGAGATCCGGTTTCAAGCTTCTTCATCTCATAGGTCTCTTTATCGTCACCTGCCTTCAGAAGCTCCTTGCCGATGACCAATGCAGCAAGGATACACGACCCCACGACTGTTGAAGACATGGCGTTTCCAGCGAGATCAGCGAGATCGTCCTGGCTTTCGCGAGTGAGAAGTAGCTTGTCCACTGGAAGGCCCTGCATGGCTAATGCCTCAACTCCCACCATGGGTCCACCGCGATTCGAAATATAGGGTATCATGGATGGAGTAAGGCATGGACATATCCCTGACTTGCTTGAGCCGGTAGACCGGTCGACGTTTTGCGACAGATTCCAGACGAGCCTGATATGCAGGTGAGCGCAGTTAGCGTGGAAGATTTTTACTCACGTTTTGTAGGATGGATCCACGCCAATTTTCGCAGAGCGAAGGAGACTAATGTCCATTAGATCCCAGACACGTTCGACCTGCCGTACGCCCCAATCTTGCCAAGCAAAATCGGGCATACGGCAAGCACCACCTAGTATCCGCGAGATTAAGTGATGGACCGCAAGGCGACGCAAAGAACTCACCTTCCTCCCAGTTTGTCAAAGGACGTTTGGGACCCAGCGACTCCTCAAGCCTGGCACGTGCATGCCTGGATTCACATCTCGTCCAGTCGATTCGTCCAGAGCGCGACTCTGATACACCACTGGTTTGTACGAGCTTCTCCCGGGCCTGATGGATGCGCGAGTCATCTGATGGGAGAAGGAACGCGTCCAAGGTTGACGAAGCGGGACGCTTTAGCTTTGTTATCCAATTCTTCCACTCAGCTGGCAGCTGAGACGACCGCTTGTCAACCGCAAGCAAATAAACGCGGGTTCGCGTGTGTGGAATGTAGAATTGTTTTGTGTCCAGTCGCAGAAATTCGGCGCTGTAACTCTTGCTTTCAAAATACTTTCTGACAGATTCCCATGGCGCTGAGCAGACGTTTTCCAGAATGACGAGGGGCGGCCGATGGTTCTCGACCCAAGACATCATACCATGGAACGTTCTTCCTGACTCTCCTCCTCCATCAATCCCCTTTTTCTCGTTATTGAGATTGGAATAGTCGACGCAAGACGTGCCCGCAACAAGCAAGTCTACATCGCCAGGGACAGGGGCTAACGCGCCGTATGCAGTTGTGCTTTGAAAAACATCAGAATCTTGCGAACACGAGGAAAATAGTACGTACGCCTCCGCGTCTCCAAGCTCGCAAACGTCACGGAACAGTATGGGTGGCTTGAAATTACGTTCGATGTATGCTTGTTTGAATGGCTCTATCTCGCATGAAAACACGTGTTCGAACGCCAATGGTACATTGTAATGCTCCTGGATGAACTGGCATATCAACTCCAGAGCGAGAAGAGGGGACTCTGTGCCAGAACACATGGTAGCGACACGGAGCTTTCTACCTCTGACGCGCTCCGCGACGCCCTTGATCTGAGGGATACGGGAGACGAGGTCGGAGAACATGGTAGGTATGTGGTGAAGGGGAGGAAGATTCGAAGATTCGATCTTGCCATCTGTCTTGGAATACTGCGCTGGGGTGTCGTCCTCGTCAGAGACCTCAGGCTCCACATCGTCTTCGACCTCCTCAGCAGAGGACTCATCTTCGGCTTTCTTGCCTGCTTTCTTGGCAGATTGTGAAGGTTTCTTGTCGCCCCCACCAAAAAACGAGGTAATTGACTTTTGATTTTTGGTTAGGGATGTTGACTTGGGCATGGTTGGGTTGAATGATGTCCACACCCTAGACGCGTCTTATACTCGAGTCACGTACTTACGCGCTTTGTCACACCATTACAAAGTCACGCCATTGCCGATGGCAAGTGCTACGATTGAACTTTGTCTTGTATTCGTACGGCTGCACATGTACAGGAATCAAACCTCTAAGATGACTCTTCATTCCCAATATCGCGGAACCTTACTCTCCCCGCCGACCTCCAAAAAGTCCGACGGACGCTCGCGCTTCAGATTTCGTCGTCTATTATTGAGCGGTAATCGCTGATAGGCTGAATCTTGACCGGCAGGTTGTTGATTCGTAAACGAGGCTGCCCACTGTGAATCTGATTGCTGATACCCCGACATACCATAGCCTACTCCAGCGGCGCTCTGCATTTGTTGCTGTTGCTGCTGCTGCGACTGCTGCTGCAGGCTACTGGCAACCGCAAAAGTTGCTGCAAGTGCTTGTGCTTGTTGGAGTTGCATCTGAAGTTGGTGATACTTCATCTCCGATGAATGTCGTACATGGTCTGGTAGTGAAGTGTTTTGCATCACAATGGACAACTGGTTGATCTGAGCCTGAAGTTGAGGGATGCTGTCAACTATCATCTGTGACATGTCCACGCCACCCTGTTGATCCGAATACAAGTCATCGGTGGGGAAGCCGTCCCCTTGAGGTGTCTGTGGAAGGTTGTTATCACCGCAATCCCAAATAGCAACATGAATACCGATTACCTGTTCGCCCACTACTGCACCTTCCTCGTCCGACTCCTTTCTGCTCTGCTCAATCACCTTGTCAATATAATCCGCAACCTTTGTCCGCATAGGCTTGTCCATGACCAACTTGTCAAGGGACGCGATCCTCTTGCCACACTTGGCACAGGCAAAGTCTCGTTCAAGAAGATGAGTCTGGATACATTCCTCGCAATATGTCGTTTCACAACACGGAGTTTTCACAGCATCGCGGAAAAGTCTGTTGTCTATTGGACACGCGAGCGTGGAGTCTGTTGGAGGTCGCTCTCGCACGTCTGCTGCGGAGAGTCCTTTCGGCCGAGACACTTGCTTTTGCCATGATACTCTACTCATGTGAGCGACTGCCTCCCAAGACTGAGATATGATAACTTACGAGTCTGGTTGAGCAACAACATAGCCTCCCTCGGGAGTGACCATTACGCCTTGGGCAATCTCGCCCTTGTTAGGATTTTCCACCGCCTTGAGGAAACTGCGCGGGATGCCCGTAGTCCGCTTGATGCGAGGTTTATTGTCGAACTCGCGATCGCTATTCGTTGGACAGTCTTGGATCCAGTGTCCTGAGGGAATATGAACAGATATTGACGTAACAAAATCATGGCAACTCACCTTTCTGACCACAACGATAACATACATATGAAGCTGGCAACGGACGATCGGGAACATGGGACTGATGGGAAAAGGGCTTGCCACCGCGTCCGAAAGATGTTCCTCGAATATTATTATATATTCGAGTAGCACTGTATTGATAAAGGGAAAAACAGAAATCATGTTATGAGACTTCATGCTACTACACAAAGCAGAAGAACCGCGTAAACGAGACACCGACTGAGACATCTTTTCCTGGGTTTCCTCCCAGTTGGCCGTCTGGGCCTGGAACATAGCTGCCATCGCAGCAGCTTCGTCATCTTTTGTGATCGAGTTCTTTGGGATAGTAACTGTGGCACTTGACTGTGGTGGGTGTAAGACTCGCCAATTGGCGAGCAGTGCATTCATTTTAGAACTACGAACCGAAGCTGGAATTTTGGTGGGTGTTGATTCTTCTTTCACGTCGAAGCGTTTCGACATGGCACCCTTATGCCATGCACCGCCGCCACCCAGTCTCTGAATGGGTTCAGAAATGGGAACAGATGTACTTCCATTGGTGCCAGAAATGTAAACAGCTGCCTTGCCCTTTCCGGGGCGCTGAGAAGGCATACGCTTTACGACAACAGAGGATGACCTAGGGATGAGCTGAAAGTCATCCCTATATTCTGGAAGGGAGTGAGTTGGTCAGAAATCAGGGTGTAATGCTGGCAGTGTGACTTACCTTGATTGGTGGACGAGTCATAGATATAGAGATCAAAGTCATTGGCCTTACCGAGGTTATTAGCAAGGATGATTTCTTTTTTCAAGTCAAACACAGAGATCGTAGTGCCGTCAAAGGCTATTCGAGACTCGTCTCTCTGAGATTTAAATTTGTAGAACACAGAAGAGGCCATAAGTCACAAGAATGGAAGCAGGAAACTTGCACGATGGGACGGAGGGGAACAAGTGAAACCAATATATAGTACCGTCCTACGGTGAGCCCGAAGGAGAGGTTGTCGTCGTCGTCGTCGTGGAGTTAAGGTGGTACGCGATTGACCGAACGAGGTGAAATACTTACGAGAGGCGACTGAATTGAGATTGAAACTCAGCGGCTCTTCGCTTCACTTTAAGAATGCAATTGAACATCGTCTGACTTTCCAGACGCGTCCTCACAGAAAATGTCGTCGTCAAATGGCAGCGACGACCAACTGCGCCAGCGAAGTGTTGGTGCTCAGCAGACACCTGCTGCCGCGACAACCACAGACGAAGGCCGTAAAACCGACCAGCTTCTAGACCAACATCAAACGTGCGAATGACAACACTCTGCGTAGTATTCACTTACATTTCCTCCAGATACGAGTTCGGTGGGCCATGGGGCGTCACAGCGATGATGATTGGCTTCCCCATACTCATGTATTATCTCTGGATATGTCTTTGGTTCTACGACGGGAAACTTGTCGCACCTGCTTCTGTGGATGACATTGTCCCTTTCCTTCAGCGCATGTGGGCTCATGTTCGCGACGTAAGTAATCTGTGATCCAGGAGTACCATTGGCGCTGATGACCTGTGCTAGGATGCTAGCCCAAATGCCTATGCGTGGAAAGTCTACACTAGCCTCATTGTTTATCAACTCTTCCTTGCCTGGGTTGTGCCCGGTTACCAGCAGGAAGGCCTCCCCGTCCCTTCGCTTGGCTACAAGACATTGATGTACAATTGCAACGCGCTTTGGTCCATCTACGTCACAATGATCACCGCAGCCGTATTCCACTACTATCATATTTTCCGCCTCACAGAAATCATTAACAACTATGGACACATCATGTCGGTTGCAATGATCTATGGTTTTGTTGTGTCCTTCGGGATGTACTTCCTCGCCGTTGCAACGGGTACCCAAATTCGCATGTCAGGCAATTTCATCTACGACGTGTTTATGGGTGCCTGTTTGAACCCTCGCATCGGCCCCATTGATCTCAAGATGTGGGCCGAGGTCCGCATTCCCTGGGTCATCGTCTTCTTTTTAGCGGTCTCAGGTGGTTGTCATCAGTATGAACAGTATGGCTATGTCACTCCCGTAAGTCCTAGCTCTTTGGGAGATATTTGTGATCCACCTAGTTCTTTAGAACATGGCCTTTATGATTCTGGCCACTTGGCTGTATCTGAATGCTTGGTATGCACTTCAAGTCTGCGCCTGGATTTTCCTAATTAGCATGTGTACAGTGGCAAAGGAGAGGAATGCATACCTCAAACATGGGATATGTACCATGAAAAATGGGGTTTCATGGTTATTTTCTGGAATTTTGCTGGTGTCCCATTCGTGCGTCTCAGCTATTCCTCGCGTGTAGAAACAAGTGCTGACTGTCTTTAGACTTACGTGTACTCTGTCGTCTACATGGCTTCACACGACCCTTCCAAGTACCAGTTCTCCACTCCGACTTATGTCGTACTGTTTACGACGCTTCTCACTGCATACTGCATGTATGGTTCTCACTTTCCAAGTTGACGCGCTTTTCCTAACCATCCAATGCCATAGCTGGGATACCTCTATGTCGCAGAAAAGCCGCTTCAAAATGCAGACTCAGGGTATTACAACGTTCCGTAATACCTTCCCTCAATTGCCTTGGGGTACCTTAAAAAATCCAGAATTCATCCAAACTGCACATGGGTAAGTTGGCCCGTATTTCAGCTAGATGTGTCGTCTCAATTAGTACACAGTAACCGCCTGTTGGTTAGTGGTTGGTGGAGGTATTCTCGCAAACCCGTATGTTCTCGCACATCATGCAACCACGTATCCTGATGTCTTTGTAGAACTATGTTGCCGACTGGGTTATGTCCTTCTGCTGGGGTCTGGTTATTGGTAGGGCCACGGTCATCCCGTACTTCTATTCCGTCTTCTTTATCACGGTCCTCAT
>JBBPOH010000802.1:0-10173 GCA_038091335.1 Phylloporus arenicola | reverse complement strand
AAGGGTTATCCTCGCCTCAAGCTCTGCGGCAAGCTGCTTGATTTCTTCGGACAGCTCGATATGCTTTGAGAGATATGATTGCTCGGCTTCTTCCATCTCCTGTTCGTATGCTTCAGCGGATGCCTGGGCTGTTGCCCTTGTTTCATCGTGGGCAGCGTGGGCGGTAGCAAGTTCGGTCCTCAATGTCTCAATCTCGGAAGCAGCCTTGGCGAGATCAGACTGGATGAGGTCAACCGCATTGGCATGCAGTAAAGCAGCATCGTCAGCCTTCTTAGTGCTTTCCGCATCCCGAGCTGCGGCATCGCGTAGGACTTGCTGCGTGGCAACGACAGCCTCTGTGAGCTCAGCTTCCGCCTTTCGGAGACAGTCAAGGGTTCGCTTGTGCTCATCCTCAGCATTTTCTTGACTCTCCTTCAGCTCCAAATTTTCAATCTCCAGTTCAGAGATCTTGGCTGCGCTTTCTTCTCTCTCCGCTTTCAACTCGCCAATATGTGCGGTAAGCGAGGCTATGTCAGTCGTGCGCTGTTGTAATTCGTTGGATATTGCTGCCACATCCTCGAGAACCTTGTTGTGCGTTGCTCTCAAAGTATTTGCCTCTGCTGTAACGGTTTCGACGTCCGCCTTCGCCCTGAGAAAAGCTTCGCGTTCCATTTGTGCTGCTGCTGCAGCCTCCGTAGATGAGTGATCGCTGGAAGCCCGCAGTGACTCGAAATTCTCCTGAGCAGCCACGATGTCTGCACGCAACGTTTCTATCTGCGCCTCAAGGTTCTTTATGTTTGCAGCTTGGCTCGCCAGAGATGTGTTCGCATTTGTGAGCTATGATACAAATGTCAGATAGGAACAAAAAAAAAGACCAAGATTCCGACCTCTTCACGGGCTGAATCCAGTGCGGCGAGGTCGCGAGAGTGGTCCGCTCCCATTTGCTGCAAGCGAGCCTTGAGATCGCGAACCTCGGCGTCGAAGGTCCGTTTGCCGTTTTGAAGTTGCTCCACAACTGATGTCTTGGCTTGGACGTCAACCATCGCAGCGCTCAGAGATGCTTCGAGCTGCGAAATCTTGGCTTCGAGCGCTGCTGCTGCGTTCGACTTGGCGGAAAGGTTCTCATTTGCTTCCCTTAGCTGTGCAGTGTGTTACAACGTGGACATGGAGCGTCTGAAAAGTGACAACATGCCTTGTCTTGTAGATCCTCAAGTGCTTTTCCGTCATCGCGAAATTCACGAATGGAAGAGATTGAGCCCACGGGGCGCATTGTGCGACCCTGCGGAGGTGGCTGGCCTGCGGGGGGCAAGCTTTGTCTTGAGCTGGAGGGGGGCCTCTTCAACGTATCTGAGATAGAAGGGCGAGAGCGAGGTGGGGCAGCAGAAGCAAGAAGCGCGGCGCTGGTGGTTGCGTTGGACTTGAGGGATGCAACTGAGCCAGCGGGGGACACGACAGCGGGGCGAGAGGTCACATTCACGTCGGCGGGAGTGGGTTTAGACGATGCAGTAGACGCAAATGAGAACAAGGTTGCAGTTCGAGATTTGGGAGCTGGAGGTGCTCCAGTCGTCGCGGAAGGGGCCCTTGGCGGGGCCATAGATGATCTCCTACTGGGGGGGGGAGGGCCAGACGTTCTGGATGAAGCCATTGTCGTGGCCTTGGTCGCGGAAGAAGTTGTGGTTGGTTTCTTAGAGGGGGTAGTGGTCTTGGAGAGAGGAGAAGAGGGAGACGAGGTAGCAGTCTTGCCTGGCGGGGCTGGTTTGGCACCAGCACCCAACGTGGCCTGGCCAGCACATGGTTAAAATGAAGCAGGCGTGGTGCTAAGCATGACAAGCGCACCTTCTTGTCTGACGAGCCTGCTTTGCCGGAAACGGACTTTGCAAGCACGCTAGACTTGTCCTTGGCTGCAGGGGTTGTACCTTTGGCAGGGGCCTTGCTGGGTGCATCCTCTGGCGTGGCTTCGTGGAGGTCGCCCGCTGGTTCGTCTAACGTGGGCTGCCCTTCGGTTTCCGGTGCAGGCTGTGTGTTAGAATCGAGATCTGCCTCGTGTTCGTCACGAGTGTCAGACGGCGTGTCCTGAGATTCGGGGACGGGTTCGAGGCAAGGCCGAACAAGCGACTCAGAGTCGGCCATGATCACTGGCGGGCAGAACGAACGGCGAGGAAAATAAAATCTCAGAAGGAAGAAGAAAAGAAAGAGCTAGCCGGGTCACGACATTCTATCATACACACATAAACAGCGTACGTTACTTTATATCTGCGTACAGATTCAGCGCATCCAGTGCAGGCTCATCGAGCGACTTGTGGTTGTATGACAACACAGAAACCTGTCGCAGACATGAGCCGCTAACTCTGAGGCCAGCACAAGTAGGTCTCACTCCTCCAGGTTCGACATTAAAGTGTGTTCCTGCACCAACGTCAGCCCAGCCAACCCATCTCGATTTGGAAGATCATACCAAGTCCCAGCTCGAAGTCGATCCACCGCGAGATAAACACACGATTAAAGTGTCCGTGAGCGACGATAAGGACGTCGCGGGCACCGTTCCCTTGCTCGAAGAACTGGCGGTGATACTCCCGGATCTGCAATAGTCTCATTCAGAAATCAAAGCTGATCTCGTCTGCAAACCTTGGCGATCACGCCATCCACTCGAGAACACATGTCGCTCACGCTCTCACCCCCCGGGCAGCTGGCGATCGTTGAGGGGCATTTTCATGCTCTCATCGGGACACGCACCCGTCCCTCCAGATGTTCCAGCCCGGCTGGATGGCAAAGATCTCCTCCTTGAAGAGCCCTTCGTAGCTTCCGTAGTCCCATTCGCCCACTTCTTCGGTTACGACATGGTTGGGGGTCTCTGGCAGGTGCTCAAACAAGAGATGGAAGGTCTTGTGCGCGCGCCGTCGGGGTGAGACGTAAACTATGCCAAGGTTCTTTGGATCAAGCGCTCCTGCAAATCGGTGAGGGCCTTGTCGGCCTTTGAGGATGCTACTGACGGCCTTGCCCGACTAGAAGCGGGGCCTTCTCCTTGATTTGCTGTTCACCACGAGCCGTGAGGGGGATGTCGGTCTTCCCCGTCTGCGATCAAGTGCCCTCAGTACAAGCTACAGACGAGAGATTCGCTTACATGACGTCTGTATAGAAGAACAGGGTTAGAGATAAGGACAAGGAAGCGGAGAGCCCACCCGTTCAGCGACCACTCGGTCTCGCCTGCGGGTGTGGTTAGCGTTGTTGTCGCTGATATATGAAGCAGACTGACCGTGTCGGATGAGGAATACCCTGGGCGTTGGATGGGTCATTGTGTTAGCGTACCTCTTGTCAACTCCGACCATGTTTGACGAATGTAAGTAGACCTGCTACACAACGTCCACACTCTGTTTATAATGCGTTCTAGTCGTCGAGCATGCTGGCCGCGCGCACTCCCCGTTGCCCAATGTCCAGTACGAAGGCTTCGAACCTTCCCCGTACGACGACCAGCTAGCAGGTCAAGATCACCCTGCGTCTGTTCGTCTCACGTTCTCTTGCCTTTCAACAAGCTAATTCCAGTCCAGGTGGTCGCGAGTGCCTCCCCCGCTGATGCTCCCATCTTTGACCTCGGCAGAGTACAATATACTCTTCCTGCTCCCTTGGTCTCTCTTGCCGTTTCCTCCGACGTCCTGGCAATGGCACTATCTTCCAATCTCATCATTCTCATAGAGCTCTCTCATGCGGAACAGGTGCTCCAGATTCCCATCCCCCGCAAGCCTACCGAAATGTCCATACACAAGATATTCCTTGACCCTTCTGGTCGACACCTCATCATCACGTCCCACCAAGGAGAAAACTGGTATCTGTATCGTGGATGGAAGAAGCCAAGACCGTTGAAATCTTTCAATAAACTGGTCGTCGAGAGCATTGCATGGAATAAGGCAGCACTGTTGTCGTCATCCCACTCTCTATCGACCAAGGAATTCTTGTTCGGAACGCGTAGTGGTGGCATTTTCGAAGCGGTTCTAGACGCAGGGGAGGACCTTTTCAAGTCGCAAGAACGTTATCTACAGCTGCTCTTCTCATTGCCAGAGAAAGCTCCAGTAACGGGCATCAAATTTGCACTCTTCCCATCGACAGATCCAAGAAGCGCACTAGTGATTGCGACTACCCCCTCGCGTATCTATCAATTCACTGGAACGCCCGACCGGCGCTCAGATGACGGAGGTCGCCTCTTTTCCTCATTGTTCGCCATTTACCGAGAATCTGCGCCGAGTAAGTCTTTGAATTCTTTATGCTATCCTAGACTGAGATGGCGAAGAGATATCTGAACTTCCCGGAGACTTGCAATATTCTGAACTGCATTTCTTTACGCCGAACTCGGATCAGGCTCTCTCGTTGCCCAAGACACTTGCTTGGATGACAGGTCAGTGTTCCTCGAGCCAACCACGTCCTGCTTACGGATGTCGTTGGTTCCTTCAGCCCCTGGGATCTATCATGGCACTCTTGACTTTGGTCCTGATTCCGACGACCATATCGATTCGACACAACTCCTTCCTTATCCCACCCTGCCCTCTTCCAGTTCCTCCGCTTCGCAAACACATCCAGAAGTCCCCACGTCAATTCTGGTTACCGAATTTCACTTCATCCTGCTTTACAGAGACCGTATTATGGGAATATGCACCCTGAATGGGAAGCAGACCTACGAAGACGTCATTCCGCTGGTGAGCACGACCGTGCACATGTTGAGAGATGTGTCTCAAACTGTCACAGAGACCAAACGAGACTGTCAAGGGGCTGGCAGCGGACCCTGTGCGCAAGACATATTGGGTTTACACTGACCAATCGATATTTGAGCTAGTAGTGGCAAACGAGAGTCGCGATGTATGGCAGATATATCTTGCACAGCGGGATTTTGACGTCGCATTGCGGTATACTAAGGTCGGTTTCCCTACCCAGCATGACGAAAGGGGGAAATAACTATTGATTAGACTGCCACGCAACGTGACAAAGTTCTTTCGGCTCAGGCTCATGCTTTCTTTGATGAAAAACGCTACTTCCAAGCAGCCCAATGCTATACTCAGTGTTCAGTCTCCTTTGAAGAGGTGACGCTCAAGTTCCTGGACGTCGGCGAACGAGATGCGCTACGGTCATATCTGATCAGCCGCCTTGAGCGGACTCGCAAAACCGTAAGTGGGAGCTTTTTGAGGAATCTGTACATTTAAGATCGTGTTCGACTAGGACTTTACAGCCAGAATGATGTTGGCAACCTGGCTTGTTGAATTTTATCTTAGCAAATGTGACGAACTAGATGATCTCTGTGCATCCGAGGCCGTGACAAGCGACGTGGAGAACGTACAGGCGGAACGGTCTATCCTCGAAGAAGATCTCTGTTACTTTTTCGAGACCTACAAGGCTAGTGGCCTCGCCTTCGCATTGTTTGCGTTCTCTGATCCCTCGACAGGCAAACCTTGATCGCAATACGGTTTATGAGCTCATACAATCACACGGACGAACTGACATGTTACTCTTCTATGCGACTGTGGTTGGGGATTATGAACATGTTGTTCAGCATTGGATACTCGAAGAAGACTGGTTGAAGGCGATCGATACACTCAATCGCCAGGTTTGTTTATTCATCTATACTGGCGTACGGACTCATAGAGTCATACTAGTCGGATCTAGAGCTTTACTATCGCTTTGGCGCAGTTCTCACCAGGCATGCGCCGAAAGCAATGGTTGATTCGTGGCTCAAACAACCAGCTTTGGATCCTTTGCGACTAATACCATCTCTTTTACAATTGCAACACCTTCCTCGTGATCCACTAGTACCGAATCAAGCCATACGGTATCTTCATCATGTCATCTTTGACGAACATAATATCTCTTCGACGATCCACAATCTGTTGGTGACATTTCACGTTTCCTCATCCTCAAGTTCCCCCAGCGATGATGGCTCTCTGTTACGCTTCCTCATGACGGCGCCTTCCGATCCACTTAGCGGGAAACCATATTACAACCTAGACTATGCTCTGCGGTTATGCAAGAAAGCAGGCCGTACACAGCCATGCGTACACATCTACTCAAAGATGGGTCTATATGAAAACAGCGTCGATCTTGCCCTGCAGAAGGGCGACCTTGAACTAGCAAAGATGAACGCTGATATGCCAGAAGACGACCCTCAGTTGAGGAAGAAGCTTTGGCTCAAGATTGCTCGGTATGTCGTACAGGACAAGAAAGACATCAAAGCGTGAGTGACAATTGGGTTGTATCAGATATTCATTGATGGTTTTTCGATGCAGTGCGATGCGATTCTTGGAAGACACCGATCTGCTCAAGATTGAAGATATTCTACCTTTCTTTCCGGATTTCGTCGTTATTGACGACTTCAAAGAAGAAATTGCGCATGCACTGGAAGGCTACTCTGCTCACATCGACGAGTTGAAGAAAGAGATGGATGACGCTACACGTACTGCGGAGTCGATCAAGCAAGATATTGTCGAGCTGAAGAGTCGCTTCGTTACCATCGACGCTGGAGAACGATGTTCCGTCTGTGCACAACACTTGCTAACTAGACAATCCTACATATTTCCTTGCCAACATACGTTTCATGCTGATTGCTTGATTGGACTGGTGAGTTTGCACATACCCGTGCAATTCTCATCGTTTGACCTGTATCCGCAGGTGAAAGAGTACTTACCTTCTCATGCTCTCCGACGAATTATCGCACTGCAGACAGAACTCGTCAAAGATGTGCAAAAGACAAGCCCGGCGGACTACCCGATCACGACATCTGCTAGCGAAGTTCGACAACAAACGCGACAACGCACGCTACTCTCAGCAAACTTTGCCAACCCGCTTCAGAACGGCACAAAGACATTAGGTTCACTTGGACGAAATGTTCTCTCTGCTGGTGACCGACTACGGGATCTCATCATACCGGATGCACTCGCTTCTGTTGTTTCAGCTCCCGGGTGGATACCTGGTATAGGCACTGGTGGCGGTCAGAAGGGACCAAACAAAGATGCTGAGCAACAAGCAGAGAAGCTGCGGATGGAGTTGGACGATGTTTTGGCAAGCAGCTGTCCCTTGTGCGAGAGTGTCATCGCGGGACTTGACAAGCCATTTGTAAATGCTGGCGAGGTAGACATGACGTGGGCACTTTAAAGTGGTCTCATCTCTTGTTCGTAGTTGACATTTCAAACGCATCAACCATTGATCTTTTTAGTCCGCCCAGCTCTGCGCCGCAGCCGAGCAGCTTTCCTCGCACCCATCTACACAAAAAAGTCAGAACTCGCGGGGTCGAAGACGGATGGGACATGTACAAGGATCTTTTCCTGCTCCAATCGGCGACGCTCTTCGGCCGCTCTCTGGCGTTGGAGAGTGATCTCCCTTTTTCTGATGCGGGTTGGCTACTCCACTAGTATTAGTACGGGAAAACTTACCGTTGTTTTTCGGTCTGCTTTTCCTGCTTCAGCTCAGACTCGAGCTTCTTTATGGCACGCTCGGCCTTTGTTTTCTCCATGCGCACATGCCAATCGGTCTTGTGTCCTGCCGAGGACTGTGAGCGACTGGGAGGTCATCAGACGTGGTTTTGGACGAGGGGGACGAAGTCGTCGTACATGGTTGCGGATTTTGTGAGCTTCCATGGCTTGCCCGACGTACGACCATGGGCAGAAGCAGTCAATTGGTCGCGGACGAGCATGTTCGCTCGACGTCGGTTATCGCGATGAGAAAAAGACTTTGTTTTATGTAACCTGCCATCGGAAAATCTGCCACCATGGCCGCCTCGCCGCGCACCCCAGACAACTTTCCCCACTACCGTCCCCACACCCGCTTTCCGTCCCTCTCAGAGTTTCCCGACTCGCCTTCCGTCTACAGCCACGCCTATCAGTCCCCCGACGCGGACGTGCACCCCCACACCCCACACGACCATTATTCGGACTTTGACGACGAGGCAGCCTCTACCATACGCTCTCTCCAGGACGACGCCGACGACGCCTCGCACCGGATAAGTCTGCGGGGCCCAAGGATCAGGTTTCACTCCCGCGCACCTTGGGAGACCGACGATGTCCTCCCGCACGACGAGGAATTAGAGAGCAACCCTAGGTCCGCCACATTTGGGAGCAAACTCAGAGGGAAGGCCTCTA
The DNA here is from genome assembly GCA_038091335.1 of Phylloporus arenicola. NCBI lineage: Eukaryota > Fungi > Basidiomycota > Agaricomycetes > Boletales > Boletaceae > Phylloporus > Phylloporus arenicola. The sequence continues at coordinate 2,086 of JBBPOH010000802.1, read as the reverse complement.
AAGCTGATAATCTCATCCGTACCTTGGCCAGACGCTCGTCCGTAACGAGCAGACCCAGTATTGACTCAGTGCGTTCCGGGGTTTCAGCAACTTCCTCTTTCGAGATCACAGCCGGGAATTACTCTAGTTCTCGTGGTCCCTTGTTGTGAGTTGACCGGAAATTCGTATATGCTCTTCCTAATGGCCGCTACAGTGATCTAGCAAAGGAATCCATGTCGACCTCCTCTGCCACATCTGCATCTGCGATCCAACAGAGCTTTCCCCACACCAACAATCTTGTAAAACACTCACATTCCTTCCTTCACTCTCGCTCTTCGTTGCCAAGAACCGCGGTTAGCTTGGACGGAACGGCTCCCCCGTCCAGGACTCTCGAAGGTGCATCCGTGCATTCCTCAACCTCCGATACTTCCCGCGTTACCCAAGAGCGCAGCACGAGCCCGTCTACGCCTTCGTCTCAAGAGCGACAGTCCTGCGACGAGTTTATACATCCTTACGCTAACCCTGATCTGGTTGCTCCATATACCCTTCCTCTCGAGACGATACCCTCTCACCATTCAATCTCGGGGGATGTGAGCGGCAGTGACTCCAACAGCACTGTCGCGGACTCCACCAGTATCAGATCTGCAGCGTTTTCTGTCGCGTCTGCTGAGACTGCTACATCACTGGCCTCCCGGGATCTCCCATACGGAAACCCTCGTGTCAACGGCAAAGAAATTTCCTCTCCAATTTCCGTCCTTCGCCAGTGTGATTCCGGTTTCGTTGACCGCAACACCAGGTTTTTGTCCCTACACCCACCCCCGCCTGGTTTTGACGCTCCTCTCCCGAGTAATTCCCGGTCACCTACTGTCGCTCTTATCACCCTTCAGGAAGCCCAGGCTAGGGAAAGATTCCGCGGCAACACAGTCCACACTACAAGTGCTCGACCAAAAGAGCCTTTTCCTGATATACCTGAGGACCATACTGAGGGACTGGACTCCGCTGGCATACCAGCTCGTACACGTGCTCGATCGACGAGTGCTGGGGCTCTGCACAAGCCTATCTCTCTTTCTCCCACTCAGAAGGAAGAACCCAATGTCTCACCCCCAACAAGTGCAGTGCCTGGGCGAGCACTGAAACACAAGAAGAGTGGGTTCATGCGGCTGTTCAGTGGTCGCTCAGAAGGAGAGAAAGAGAAAAGCCTACCTTCGATCCTATCCCCTCCCGATGCACATGCCAAACGAAGTCTGCAAATCCATGTGACTGGGAAGACTTCGATGCCCGCGCTGTCAAGGGTACAAAATCCGCCCTTTTCGCCGACGTTGCGTCCCTCAGCTGCAAGCAATCCATCATTGGGTCGCCCTCACAGCGGTCCATCTGGTGGCGATGGTCTCAAAGGCAAGAGGCCATCGCCACGTAGACGACAGCCACCTCCACTGTCCATTGTTACCACGGCCTCGGATCATAACGTAGCGGCTACTGGGCCAAGCTCGTCAACGGGCTTGAAGTTCACTCCCGCTGTATCTCTCACCGTTCCGCAGAGTGCTCCCCCAGGCGATACCGATTTCCCAGGCCTCAAGCTTCGGCCTATATCCACCTCCTTTAGTGCCCACTTTGCTGACATGGTAGGGCCTACTGTGGAAGAACTGCAACGTGTACATACACCGACTTCTGCTACCAGTTCAAGTACTGCGTTGTCTCCCTTTACACCCGTCTCCATGCGCCGTAGTGATGATGGATCAGCAACCGCGGTGGATGTACCTGGGGAAGAGCAGCTCACCGTTAAAGCACTTCAGGATCAATTCGTATCCGCTAAGACGGCCTGGCAGCAGCAGATCTGGGAGTTACGGGGACAGATCAGAGACTTGACTGCTGAACTGGAGGCGGCGGAGAACCAGGAGCACTGCGAGGTCTGTGGTCGAGGAAAACCACAAAGATGTCATGCTTTACCTTTGGACGAACAGCCGCCCAAGAAGTTTGGCGTCGTCAACCGGCCCAGAGCTCGCACTGGCGATGCAGCGCGCTTTGCGAACGGTAATTGAAGCACTCACGCTCTTTTAATTTCATTCCTTTCGATTTTTGTATCATGGATGGATGCGTCTAGCGGCTG